>PVKS010012163.1:0-42500 GCA_004027875.1 Aplodontia rufa | reverse complement strand
GTGTTTACAATATTCAGTCTGATCCCAATTTAGAATCGAAGAAACTAAGATTCAGAACTTATCAATTTGTCCAACTTCATAATTAACAGCAGAAACTAGAACTTGATCACTTCCTTGAGTATGAAATAACTGAAATATGCAAAGAATCTTCCTCCTCTTTTGTATCCCACAGAGGGCAATGAACAAAAATACGGTCTTAATTATTAAGTGATTATTGTTCTCACATATAATATCAATTACTTTTTCCTTAAAAATCAATTACTAAAATCAATTACTAAAAATCAATTATTGACAAGTGCAACCTTCAACTGTTATCCAACTAAAAAGTTTAGTTTCCTTCACATTCTTAATGAGATGGTATCTTCACAGAGCCTGTCTCTCCAATTAATACACTACATACCTACTTGTTTTCACATTTTGATACTGTTATTTTGTTGTTTTATTAACTATAACCCTCTTATTTCACTTCTCAATATTTATTCATAGTAGATGAACTCTTTAGGGTGGCAACAGACACTCTGCACTGTTAAAAGAAACCTCTTTAGTACAAAGTAAATAGTCTTTAAAAATTGGGAGTTTTAATATTTTTTACCTCTCTTAAGAACTTTCCACTCTTTAATCAAATATAAAGACATTGAGCTACTACTATTTAAGAAAAATCTTTTAGTACAAATATCCAAGACTGACTTTCTCATTTATTAACCAAAATTTCTGCTATCCACAATTATGATTACATTGATAAGTTGGTTCAAAATTAAGAGTTTAACACACATTTACTTAAAACTTTGGCATTTCATGATTAAAAGTTCTAAGGCTTCTTTATTTAATAGGTCAAGGTACGTTACAGATTTGTTTACAAAGTTTGAGCAACACCTGTTGTTCTCCAGTTAAGTATACAAATTAAAATATACACAACTTTTTTTTTTTTAAGTAAGTACACGAATTTTACTTACATTTGATTTTTTGCTGCTTGCCTCTGGGCTTTTCTTTCTTTCCTTTTCTGATCTGGTGGCTTAGCAAAAACAATTTCAATATTTTCTCCCTCCAAGTCTTTACCATTCATTTCTTCCATAGCCTTAAAAAATTAGATATAAGCATTATAAAAGCAGATCTTTCAAAACAATTGTGAACAATTTAAAATTAAAAAATTAATAAAAAGCAAGCCAAGTGCAGTGGTACACGCCTGTAATCACAGTAACTTGGGAAGCTGAGGCTGCGTTCAGCAACAATGTCTCAAAAAAAAAAAAAAGACCACGCCTATATAGCTCAGTGGGTAAAGCACCCCTGGGTTCAATCCCTAGCAGCAAAAAAACTAATTTCAAAAAATCATTTATCATTAATGTTGGAAAACCTCATTCAGTGAAATAAAGTAGGATTATGAGGTATTACTTAACAATACAACTCAATTATTCCTTTTTTTACTTAAAAAACTGATTTAACTTATGTCAATGAATGTTTCCTTCTGCTGGTTTTGTAACCTCTGCATTCCAACTTCTAAAACATACCGTTGTCTATGATGATTAAAAATTATTATTCTAATTCATATACACAAGGTATTATACCACTTATTTACCTTGACAGCACCATCTCGTTCATCAAAATGAATGAAAGCATAATCTTTTAGTTTCTTCACTCGTTCCAGTTTCCCAAACTGACTAAATGCCTTCTCTAAAATCTCTTCTGTTACGGTATTGGCAAGGTTGCGTACAAATAGCACTTTTACCTAAAATTAAAAGAAAAAAAGTCCCTGTATATTTCCAAAGAGTCCAACTTCCAAGATGCTACCACCCCACCCTGCAAAGTTAAGTTGAATTGCAACCACTAAAAGAACATCAAAAATAAAAAACAAGTTTTCAACTCCTTTGAGGAAATACTAAGGAGTGAGTCTGTAGGATCAGGTCTGAAGACCTAAAACAGACACTCTACTGAAGATGGTAAAACTATTCCTGAAAAGATGCTCAACATCATTTATCATTAGGGAACTGCAATTTACAACAGTAGTGAGGTAATGTTATGTATCTAATAGAGCTGTCAAAATCCAAAACCCAAAACACTAAAAACAAATGTAGGTGATGATGTGAAGCAAGAGAAATTTTATTCACTGATGGGGAAGAGGGATACAAAATGGCACATCCCCTTTGGAAAACACTCTGGTAGCTTCCTACAAAACTAAACACTCTTACTGTTAAGATCCAGCACTCCTACCTCCTTGTATTTACCGAAGAGTTGAAAATTTACACTCACACAGAAACCTGCACATGATGTTTTATAGCAGCCTCATTTATAAAAGCCAAAAACTGGAAGCAACCAAGATGCCTTTCAGTACATAAATGGAGAAGTAAATTGTAGTACATACAGAATGAGATATTTACCACTATAAAGAAATTAATTAAAAAGCCACATAAAGACATGAAGGACCCTTATATATGCCTCTTACAATGTAAAAGAAGCCAATCTGAAAAGTCTACATACTGCATGATTCCAACTATATGACATTCTGAAAAGGCAAAATTAGAGACAGTAAAAAATGATCAGTGATTGCCAGGGGTTGGAGGGTAGCAATGAATAGGCAACGCACAAAGGATTTTGGGGACAGTAACACTTTCTCATGATACATGTTACTACAGTTTGGATCTGGATGTCCCCTCAAAGGTCTATGTTTTAAAGATTTCACCCCAACCCTTCGTATTACTGGAAGGTAGTGGAACCTTTTGGGCGCGCGGGGGGGGGGGGCCCTCATGGGTAGAGACTGGGTTATCAGGATATGCCCTTGGAAAAAATATTGGGACCTCAAATCCTCCTTCTTCAGATTTCCTGATTACCATGAGGTGAGAAGCTTCCTCTGCCACACACATCCCACCATAATATATTGCCTTGCTATAAGCCTAGAAGCCAAGGCAGCCATGTGCCAATGAACTGAAATCATTTGCCAAAACAAACATTTCCTCCTTTTAAGTTGACTGTTTTAAGTAATGAAAAAACTGACCAACACATATCATTATACATTTGTCAAAAACCATAAACATATACCTGGAGTGAACCCTAATCAAACTATGAACCTTAGGTGTACAATGCTGGTTCATCAATTTTAACAAACGTACTAATCCAGTGCAGGATTCTGATAGTGGGGAGGGCCTGGGGACACAGTGGGGTGGGAAGAAGGTATATGAGATTTCTCTGAACTTTCTTGTTCAGTTTTACTATAAACCTAAAACTGCTATAATAAAGTGCATTTTAAAAGGAAAAAGAGACTGTATATCTGATTGCCTTAAGTTATTATTTTGCAACCAAAAAGAGATATTTCCTAAAGTGTGAACACCACGCCCTCTAGGAGAGCTGTGAATGTTTAAGCTTAACACAAGTGAATAAAACTAATTAGGACCTACTGTTGAAATCTTAAAGGAAAAGAAAGTGTTAAAAATACTGATAAGAGGGCAGATACATAGCCCAGTGGGGTACAGTACTTGCCTTGCAAAGACAGAGCCCTGGGTTCAATTCCCAGCATTAAAAAAAAAAAAAAGGTAAGATAAATTCTCACTGAGAAGCTTTCTCAATGTATACTTACAAAATTTAACTTTCTGGATTTAAAACATTACCTTTCCTCCTAAAATATCTGAAAAGTATTTCATTTGTTAAATCTCAAGTGTCAAACCCCTAAAAGCTTTATAGGCCAGTGAGAAAAAAGAATCCCAAATATGTTCTGTCCTCTAAGACCTTCATCTCTTAATAATACTATTTTCCTGGCAGTTCACATTCCTCTTTTTCGATTTATGTGAGCTTATAGTAGACACCTGGCCTATTGAAATGGATTCCTAAAAGACACCCCACTATATAGTCAAGTGTTGACTTAAAATGTTTATTCTAACAGGATGTCTCAACTGACTGCTAAAGTAGGATGCCTAATAATAGCTAAACA
Organism: Aplodontia rufa; assembly: GCA_004027875.1. Taxonomy (NCBI): domain Eukaryota; kingdom Metazoa; phylum Chordata; class Mammalia; order Rodentia; family Aplodontiidae; genus Aplodontia; species Aplodontia rufa. The sequence continues at coordinate 38,584 of PVKS010012163.1, read as the reverse complement.
TTATAACTACAGCAATTCTGCTACAGCAAGTACAGTTCACTATTTTTAAGAGTGGGACTTTTACCACAAAACCCATGTAAGTTATTGGCACAATTCTCAAACACTCAAAGAAACTTCTCTTAAAATCTATACAAAAAGGGTAAAATGGTGGCTCAGTGGTTACAGCACTTGCCTGGCACACACAAGGATGCAAGTTCGAACCCCAGCACCACATACACATCTAAGTGGTGTAGCAATGAAAGCCACATGAAAAACTAAATAAAATTCTCTCACTGTCCCTCTCTTTAAAAATAAATAAATAAATAAATAAAATCTTTTAAAAAATACATTAAAAAGCTATACAAAACTGAAACCAACCTTTTCTACAGCATGTGGGCTACTTCATGAGATTATAGGCTAAGTATCCATGAAAATTTTTCCATATTCTATTTCCACACACATTTATTTCTAGTATTGGCCCTTAGCAAAGAACCCATCTCTCACCTTCAGAAATATGACTTAAAACAGGTACACAATTCATTTTATAAATTCTTTCTCCTTCATTCTTCTTCCATTAACCCCCTCAAAAAAATATTTTTAACTTGACATATTATTACCTTTGCCATAACTTCAGGATCTGGGTCTTCTATAGGATCTGCCCATTCAACAGTTCCAACATTTCCCCAGACTTTGACTTTACCACTCATTAACCTACGCCTTGCCTGAGCAGCTGTTTTGTGATCTTCATATTCAAGAAAACAAAATCCTCTGTTTTTCTTCTTGTCATCTGGTTGGTGGTATAAAATGACGTCTGTAAGACCCTCTGAAAGCAAGCAATCATTCCAGGGAAATTAGATAAAATAACTACCAACAACAAGTAAGCAGTTGGCTTTACAAACGACTATTTAAAAAAAAAAGACCAAATGAGTTTTAATCCTTTGAAATTTTTCCCCAACCCAGAAACCCCATGAAAAGAAAATGTGCTTTTTGACTAGTGCCAAGGACTACTTTACTTCCAATAATTGTACCACAGAGAAGCAATTAATATTTGTATAATTATTTAGGAAAATGCCAAGATAGGTCAAATGGTTAGATCATTTTTATTAGGCAAAAACACACTAAAATTCTAATGGTACTTTTCTGACCTCAAGTATCAATATCAATAGCTAACAATTCTGAATGTTCCTTAAGACTGATACTTTGCTAAACACTGTAAGCAAACAAGAGTACTTTCTAATACAAGCCACCTATTATTTGCAAGATGCTTTACAGTTTAAAGAAATCATACCATTATTAACAATATATAATCTCGGCTTATAGCAAGAATACTTAACTTGGAAAATCATATCACTTATTTATGTGTCCTTTTTAGAACATAAATAGAACTGTGCAAAACAAGAGAAGCAGAACAATGACTTTGAAGACTGAACTCGAGTCCCAATAACATTCCTAACTTACAGTTTTCCACAAATTGTCATCCAAAACCCTCTGTGTGCCTCTTTTTACTTAATGAAAAAAATGGGATCTACCTCAAAATTGTGGCAAGGATTCAATTACACAACATATGTAATGTGTAGAACAATGTTTGGCACAAATAAATATTCTATTATATTCATTATTAAAAGATTCACCTCCTTCCAAATAAATCCAACTTACCTGTTACTTTGCTAAATTCTTCAAGAATCTGTTCCTTGGTTTTACTTTTAGGAATAGAGCCCACAAAAAGCCTATTGTTGGCAACTGAGATGCAGACACCAATGTGTTTTCCAGAACGAATTTCATGATTATTATACTGAAAGAGGAAAAAAGTGCACCATTTTTAAATTACTAGTATCAATTAGAAGTGTTTATTATAGAAGACTCCCAACCCCCATATGCAAAAGCAAAACTTTTAATAAAGTGTAACAATTTTCATACTTCAAATTCTCTAATTTTCTTATAAAAGGAACGGTAATCTCATATTATTTAGACTACACTGAGAAAATACACTGAACAATTTTATGAATTTAATGCAAAAGTTTATCACTGAATTCTTTAAATCCAGGATACTTAATAAAAGAGGAATCAGGTCTGTAGCAGCTTAAATTACAAAAATGTAGATTCTACAATATCTTAGCTTCTACTTAAAATTATTCTAACAACCAATTATTCTCATACAAAAGAATTCAACACCAGCAAGCTTCTATCTTCCTATTAGCCAGTATATAAATCTATTTCATCTCTACTTTCTCTTGTAATAACTTGCAACAAGGAATTTTGGGTTTCAAAGATATAAGTCTAAAAATGTAACTTCTTTTTATTCTTAATCCTGCTTTCTTTAGAGGGAGGGGGCACTTTGGATTGAACAAGGGGCTACCAACTGAGCTACATCCCCAAACCTTTTAATTTTGAGACAGGGTCTCGCTAAATTGCCCAGGCTGGCCTCGCTTGCAATCCTCCTGCCTCAGCCTCCCAAATTACTGAAATTAAAGGCATGTGTCTCCTAATTTCACTTTCACTGAACACATAATTCAGCAAGGAAAAAGACAAGTAGATTATGGTTAAACTACTGAAACTATAAAAGTACAGTAAAAGGTAAACAATTTTCATGTAACCATGTCCTATAAAATGGTAAGATATTCAAGAGCAGCTGCAAAATACAATCTGTCAAAGTGACAACTACTAATATTATTTACAAACCAAAATTATCTAGAAAAGTGATAGTTAACATCACCTCAAAAATGGTATGTTATTAATAATGGGGTGGAAGGAATTAATTCCCAACATGTAACTTCAACATCAATTTCATACAATATTTCATACAAGTGGAAAATTAAAGAACCAACATGAATTCCCATTCAACTTAAAGAATAGCTTTATGGAAAAACCATTCTTTATCATTCCCATTTTTGCACAACAGGTACATCAGGTATAACAGAAGAAAATGTAACTTACAAAGTCAATTCCTTCATATATAACTTTTTCATCTCCAGATAATCAAAATTAAGCAAAATTCACATACTGTATCTCCAATTCAGAAGAGTTTCATACTTTCTACTTGCCTGGCTCAATTTAAGCTATCCAAGTCCTGGTCCCAGGTATATCTCTATATTTATGTCAAAGACAAAAGTTTTTTTTTTTTTTAAATCATTTTTGCCTATTGAACAAATTTCTAGAGTGCACAATGGCACGCACCTGTAATCCCAGTCACTTGGAATCCAGGCCAGCCTGGGCAAATTATTGAGATTCTGTCTCAAAATAAAATATGAAAAGGGCTAGAAATGCAGTTCAGCTGTAGACAGCCCTTGGTTTCAATTCCCAATATAAAAGAAACAAAACATTTCTCAATGGCTCCCAAAGAGATAAAGTTCAATACTCAGACATCAAAAGCGCACCTTAAAACTCCTCGCCACTTTCCCTCTCTCTCCACAATACCTTAGTAATTTACATCAGTTCTCAAATATGCAATTTTTATAATACTTTTAAAGCCTCTGAAGGAAAAATAATCTGTGGAACTTCCACCATCCAAACTCCTTCAAATACCAAAACAGGGTTCAACCACTGAATACTCTGCAATTCTTCAATCCTATAAAGGTTAACAAAAACACTCTTCCATGTTAACATAAACCAATAGTCCTTCATGGGATTGATTTTTGCCCTCAGAGGCAGCATTTGACATTACTGGTTGTCATAAACTGTGGCATAAAGTAGAGGATTTTGCCTCTAGTATCTACTGTGTAGGTAGAGGACACAGATACTGGGAAACATCCTACCACTCACACAGGACAGCCAACCACAACAAAGAATTATCTAGTCTAAAAACATCACTAGTGTTAAGGTTGAGAAATCCTGCTATATACTGTTTTCTCACATAGCATGTAAGGTTATTTACCTGTTTTTCTTCTCCATTAACCCAAGAACCTCTTATAAGCAGAAACATTTGTGTTACCTGAACATAGTGGAGCTATGGTTGAATCTGTCATTGTCTGGGATTATGGATAAGCAGACTACAATGCCTTATTTTTACAAACAGGTCAACCTAAGAACACAATAAATTGCCTTTAAACATGTACACCCACGGCTAGATTTTTTATAATCAAGCATCAAATACACAGCGTTAGTGACATGTCAATGATTTTCAATTTGGTCATCTAGACTCTCTTAAGAGTTTACAAAAGCTATTAAAAGTATCAAAAAAAAGGGAAGAAAATACAAAATTTTAAAAGGGAAATACAGGAGCTACTTCAAAGGTGATAGGTGCTGGGGTTTTTTGTTTTATTTTTTTTGACATTTTCTGAGAGTTCTAAACATGGGAAATTAAGAAATTCCTAACTTAAAAACTTGAATGCTTGATTAAACCAACAAAGTACTATTGAAAGTAGTCACAATCCTTATAAGAACTCTAACAGTGAAAGGCAAGAAGAGAGAAAGGAAAAATTCCATCAAGGCATGAATCAGAGAAATACATGTAAGATAGCCTATCTATAATATAACCAACACTTCCATTAACAATGTTACTTATAAGTCATACTGACTTTTTATTATTATCTGTAGGAAAACCATTTTTTCCTTTCTATCCATCATCTCAACTCTGTTAATCAAGTTGAAAAGGGTTGATAAAAGGCATGAAGGATGGCTGTGATCTCTGAACAATATAAATAAATTTATCAGAGGTTATATTAAACTAACTCTAACATTCAGAGAAAACAAAAACACTTATACGTAGCACAGAGTAAATTGGCTCTCCAATGAAAATGTCATTAAAGGAGCACAGAACCTGTGGGCATACTGTCCAAATTAAAGTATCTAGAAATAAACATTTCTTGAAGCAGAGCTCATCTATTAAGTATACAGATTTAAAAGTATATTCTACATGCTTAATCTTTCTTACTCCATTACCAATTTTTCATCTTAAATAACAAAACAAAACCTCCTCATCTCAGTAGGCAGGTAACAGAATAATGGTGAAAGGGCAATACAAAAAAAAATATCAATTTAATACTGATGAACCCTAACACACATGAACAAAATGTGAGATCTTTCCTACTCTAGGAAGGTGGGCCCTAGATATTAAGTTTGAAAAACTCTAGCTTTCAGGCCCAGTGCCATAGTGGGGTGAACCAGATATAAAAATAAAGATGAATTTTGACTATTAATCAATGTAGTCTCATTATTTCTAAATCCCAAACAGAAGACTTAGTTCTTAAATACCAAAAATCCCTTTCATCTAGGCTTAAATTCTTAAGTCATTTTTTCCTTCTTCCTAGACATCAGTCACCTCTATTACATGTACTCCATGTTATTTTGCTTATTTGGCAATCACACCATATTGTTGACTCACAGCATAGCTTGTTAAATTAGTTGTATACAGGACTTGACTTGTGTCAATTCCATCATATTAGATTTGAACTACCTCTATCCAGCTATTAAAATCTCTCAAGAGTTTTATTTTATCATCCAAGGCACACAGATTCAAAATCATTTCAGTTTAACTATACCCTCATTTAAGCCCCTGATAAAAATTTCAAATAAAACCTACAGCATACCACTAGTACCTGACCATTTCTCCACTCAAAATCTCCACCCTCTCTACTGCTACCACCCCCTCCTTTTGTCCTTTGTTCTCTTCATCCAAAATATCCTTCATTATTCAAGCATTTGCATCATGCCACCACACCAAAGCTCAAAACTTTAATGGGACTATGCAGCTTAGTCCAGCAGCTCTAAACTACTACTTTCTGGCGTTGGTTAGTTTTATCTCCTACTTATTTCCTCAAAACAGTTTTAAGCAGATTCACCTGCTTTCTTCGTTGTGCTGCTCAAATCTCTCACAAATCCTTCTCTACCAAACCTAACCCAAAACAATCTACCCCTTCTCATCCTTCCTTTATCCATGCTTATATTTTAATTGCAGTTTGCCTAAATCATAAACTCTATAAAGTCAAGAACTTACCTATCTATAAACCTTTCCATCCTAAACATAATAAATGTTTGCTGGAATTGCTACTAAAATATTTCATGATTTATTTTGTCAGTAGCATTTATCAAAACAGTTTTACCTGCATTATGTTGGAGCACAATGACTCTGGTTAACAAAACCATCAGTGGCTATCAAAATTATAAACTTCAAACAGATTTTATCTTTTCCAGTGTTTGTAACATAGGCACTATTAGCATTTTCACCAGGATATTTTTATTATGTAGGACTGTAAGAAGCACTGTAGCACCACTGGTCCTAGGCGCCAATTTCCATAGCACACCACACAAATACACATACTGTCCTAGACAGAGGTTAGGAAACCTTTGAGATATGTAAACTGTTGTGTCATAAACAATGTATCAGATGGCATTAATCAGCGAGTCAGGTTATTTATCCAGCATCTACTACACAGTGGCACTGTTCTAAAGGTTAGTGATACTAGGTGGTAAAGGGGGGCTTATAATAAAGCTAAGAAATAATTTCAAGGGCTAGAGCAGTGGCTTAGTGGTTGGAGTACTTGCCTGGCATGCACAAGGACCTAGGTTCAAATCCCAGCACCACATACACAACAACTAAGTGCTAGAGAAACAAGAGGCCAGCCTAAAAAATAAATAAAAGTATTCTTTCTCTCTCTCACCACCTCTTAAAAAACAACTTCAAGTTTCAAGTTCATCTAAGCAAAATCTGCGGAGCAACTAGCAGATATGTTGCTCAAAGTCAGGAAAGGCTTTTCGAAGGACCTGACAGATAAGAACAGCAGTAACATCTGGGCTGCTTTCCAAGTGGAACAGTAGAAAGTGGTCTTGACACAGAAATGTCCATGGCTTATTTGGAAGACAGAAAGAAGAGTAAGCCTGGAAGGGCAGTGACCACGAAAAGAGGAAAGAGGTAAGCAAGAACCTGATTGGACGGTGCCTTGTTTGGAAGTCAGTTTTCAGCATGGGAATGTTGTGATCTAAGCTGTACTGCTAGAAGGCAGTGAGACATAAGTTAGGACTCTTCAGTAGTCCAAATGGTACAAAGCAGTACCTTAAACAAGAATAGGAGCGATGAAGATGGTAGAAGTGATAAGATGCCAAAAACATTTTGGCAGTAGAGACATGACTGACTTTGTGAACTCTTATTAATACTGCCTAAACTACTACATAATTTAAACAATCAGGGTACTTGGTGCCAAGCTTGTATTGATGGCTTAAACTGTTGTCTAGTTAATGTAGCACATAGCACAGTGTCTGTCCCTCAAAAATTATTCATATATAACTATTAATCACCTTTTCATAAGTTTAGATACAACTTCACTAGCTAGATGATAAACAACTTCACTAGCTAGATGACTATCATTTCGGAATGGGCTTATTTTATTTCCCTAAAATACAAAAGCAGATATTGGCTGAAAACATGGTCATTTGAGGACCCTACATTTACTTCTAACCCAATGCTTCTTCAGCTATTAAGATCAGATAACCCACTTTTACAAGTAATCCACATACAAATTGCAATCTACAAATTTTTAATCTCAGAAAATAAACCATTGCTGAATCAGCTTTTTTAAAAAGGATGAATCCCTGAACAAACTATTAAACTAAAACATTCCTCAGGACATTCAAAGTCAAAGAAATGCTTCAATCTTGTCTAATCTATAAATAATGCAAAAGAGGCTTTTTCCCAACATTTAAACATGTATAACTTAGAATGACATTTCAATAATGTAAAAATGCATCTTTGTTAGAGCTGTAACTCAAAACAATCTCAAGATAAGATACAAGTAGGGGCAGTTTCCAAAATAAGCTCCCTTGAAAAATACTTAAGAAGGGAATAGTGCATTTCCAAAACTAAATACAAAGTAGCAAAAAAACACACAAAAATCAATTTGAGGTTTTAGATTTTCTCCTGAACTTTTCAATTACTTCACTTCCTCTAAAAACCTAATCCTTTCTTTTATTGCTATATTTAAGCAAACCTCCCAAACCCTATCTACAATTAAAAAATCCTTTTTAAAAAAAGCAAATAATAGGGATAAAGTGATGGCTCAGTGGTATCACTCTTGCCTTGGCTTGCATGAGGTCCTGAGTTCAAACCCCAGCACCTCATACACAACAAAGTGTAGGAGCAACAAAAACCAGTTGCATAACTAAAGTTGATTCTCACTCTCACACACGCACACACACAAAAAAACCCAACAACAAAAAAGCAAATAACATGACCAACTCATACCAATAGACATATACCACGGTATACCGCAAAAAAAAAAAATTAAAGGCACCAAAATGCAAGGTCTCCTGCTTTTCAGATAAAGAGTCACATCACAACACAGAAATGCAGAAAGAAGTGGTAAAAAGTTTAGAACAACAAGCAAGAGTTAGTTCATAGACCAAACAGGCTTGGTTAGCTATGACAAGTTTCGGTATGAGTTAAAATATTTATCTTAACATTTATATTAATATATAGCAATACCCACTAATCAAGACTATAAAGAAGAATCCAATAGCAATGCAATTTTGCAAAAATTTTTTAAGTATGTTAAGCAAGACAACTGTCCAAACACTTCAGAATATTACTTAATAGCACTCAAAATCATGGTACCAGTGTGTTATATGCTATCTACTGACTTATCTTTACTATAAAGCTTCTGGAAACCATTTAGAAACAAGTTCTAGTAAGACTCTACCATAACAAGTATATTACAACAGCAAGAATTAAGTAGCCTACATTGTCAATTTAATGATCCTTTTAAAAAATATTTTTTAAAAATGGTTCTAACATCACATCACTGTTTAAATTTTGTATTAGCTTTTTAAAGTATGCGAGAGCTCGGGCTGGAGTGGTGGCTCAGCGGTTAAGGCCCTTGCCTGGCATGCACGAGTACACGAGCTCAAACCCCAGCACCACATACAAAAAAATTAAAAAAAAAGTATGCTAGGTCATCGAATTCTCATTCTGCATCTTCACATTACAACTTAAGAGCTGCTTATATTAAAAACAAAAAACCTCACTACCATTTTGCTGCTACCTAGTAAAAATATTCTTTCACATGAAACAATTTCTAAAGTGCCTTTTTCTAGAGCTCAAAAAAGTCCTTCATCTTACCTGAACTAAAATTAAAATTAAAATTAAAATTCTGACAGGTCAAAGGTTACCATGCTACCAGTGAACAGCTCCCTATGGAGCTATACCCCCTCTGATAATAGGAAGCATTCTTCAAGGAGAGAAGCCAGTCACAAATTTAACTCCTGAATTCGCTTTAAAGACATCTTACGATCTTTCAAGAAACACTTTTCTATGTCAGATCTCCACCATACTCAGTTACGCATACATACATCATGTGTATAAACACCCAATTAGTGGAGGGTTTACAGCAATAAAGTATACTTGTCTTATTTTTCCCCTTAAGGCCTGCCTTAAAATGTGATACAGGTTAAACATCCCAAATCTGAAAAACAGAAATCGAAACAAGATGCACTAAACTTTGGGACTCTGAAGCATTTCATATTTTTCCATTAGGGATGCTCAACCATTAAAGCCTATGCAAAAATCCCAAATCTGAAAATTCTACTACTTCTGGTATTTTGGATATGAGATACTTAATCGGTATATAAGGGGGAAAAATTCTTTTTCAAAAGAAATCAGTCTGAAGATTTTGCTCAGAATTACTCACCAAAAAAGGTCAGATAGTGCAAAATTAACAAACATCTGTTATAGTGAGCTCGCTACAAAATTTTCTCTCCAGTTGTGTTTCTTGATAAGTTCCATAGGTATAAATTAACTCCTGGCTCTTAAAACTGAAGAAACCTCTTGATTCACAGAATTTAATGAAACTTTTAACACAGGTCTACAGTCCCAGCTACTTAGGAAGGTAAGGGGGAAGACCACTTAAGCCCAGGAATTTGAGACCAGCCTGAGTAATGTGGTAAGACCCCATCTCAGAGGAAGGAAAAAGTAACAGTTGGAAGTTATATAAACCATTTTAAACCTTAAAATTTCTTTTTTATAAAGTTAGAGAAACTAGGTTCTCACCTAACATCTGATATTTTTAAACCAAAAATTGTCACTCACTATAAAACCCTTTATGGCATTATCTATAAATTTATATCAATGTCTTTTTAAGTTTTCGAAAAAGATACGGCCCAGATACAGCCAAAAAACTATGGGGCACTATTACATTTCCTTTCCTAAACCTTTCCATATCCTATAAATTTAAATATTCCTACACATAAAAACAACAGTAACAACAAAAAACAACTTTATCTTTACACCAGCTATAAGTACCAGTAACTAGGAATTAATCCTACAATACTACTTCATAGTTCCTGAATCACACAACTATCCATGTAAATACTGCTTCAATGTTTACACAGAGAATGTCTAATATACTGATTGCCTAATGAGCACCTCAGAAAAAGGTAAACTCAGTAAGGCACAAGGGGAAAAACAAACAAACAACAACAACAAAAAAAAACACCTCACATTAAAGTGAATGTGAAGATGGAGAGGGGGGAAAAAACCAACCTACCAGTTTAACAGCCTCCTGCGCTGCTTCTTTTGTACAAAAAGTGACAAACGCATAACCTCTATTGAGACCAGTAAGTGGATCCATCATTAGCCGAAGATCCCATATAGGTCCAGCTTTCTCAAACAATGGAACAAGTTCATCCTCAAACAGATCTCTTGGGATTTTCCCCACAAATATCTGTAAATTAAATATGAAGTAAAAACGATGGAGAACTCTTTAGGAAACCAGATCCCTGTGCTTTACTACAAAAGGTACAAGTTTTTAGTTTCTTTACCTCAGTGCCAACAGAAGGCTGCTGACCTGAATAAACGGAATCTGGAGGCGGTCCCCCATACTTCCTCTGTCCAGTGGTCACGTCAAGTGTGTAGCCTGTTCTTTCCAATAGTGCCTTGAAAAGTTCAAATATCATTAATACTTTTATTAGACCATATTAACACATTTAGCAGTTAAACCAATCTTGTTCAAATCTTTCCAACTATCTTAGCAACATTACCCCATTAATGCATTTCTGGGATTTGTTTAGAATTCTCCCTTTAATGTGCGCTTGCTACCTTGAACTTACTGTCCAAATGTCAGTATCCTCTGCAAATTAAAATCATCTCCAATTAATTACTGAATAGTCAAAATTAAGATCCATCAACAACTTCCAGGAGAGGGTGTATCCACTCCATTAACAGCTCCTAAAAAATAATTGCATCTAACTTGGTTGAGTATCTTCCAACTGTGAATTTCTTACCATATTCCCTGCACCTCACTCCTAGGTACACCCTGCCATTCTGGGCATTCTGTGAACCTCTGAAGATTACACTCCCCAAATCAAGCATAGAAAGTGGAAGCTGTAGGAAAAACTAACTCATTACTTGACATTAAAGTATCATGCCTCACAGGATAGCATAGGTCATTCAGGAAAGTAAAAATGGCTGTGAAAAAGTTGTGAAACTGCAACAATGTAATGTAACTTCTACATTTTATCTCCTTGAAAGTGAACTGTTAAAATTTACACAACTCACTTCACTCAGGAGCTTCTCTTCAGCCCTTGTAAAAAAGCAGCCCATTAATCTTTAAGGGAAAATTTAAGAATTAGTCCCCCTTTCCATCTCTTAGCCACAAAAAACAAATCAGTTTTCTAAACAAAACCAATCTACTTAGCTGATAATTCTCAAATAAAAAGACAACCAATCACCTGACAAAACTTAGTAACTGTCAAACAATTTAGGGTGGCTTCAGTCTCCAAAAATTAAAATGACTAGACAGATTAACATTTTCCACTCAGAGAACATTAAATATGAAAATTATCAAGTAGGAATGTAGCTCAGTATAGAGCACTTGCCTAGCATGCTTGAGGTTCTCAGTTCATTCCCAAGCACCACCAGGAAAAGAAATTGTCAACAATTACACAAACACTATAACTTGTTAAAAAAAAAACAAAAAACACTTTTTAACTTTCTAACAAAAGTTCACAAAAAGCTACTTAAAGTAGTTCTTTTTTCAATTAACACCCAAATAGGACTGTTTCATGGTACAATACCGAGAAACAAAAGTAAAATTTAATATGACTATCACATAAACTAAATGGCTCACTCTTTTTCTCACATGTAATCTGTGCTATAGGGAGTTATGCTTTCTTTAATCTATGATCCAAATAACACCTTTTGTCAATATACTTAAAAGCTACTATTTCCCTGTTAAACATCCTAAAGATCTTTGTCACAATTTAAATTCCCTTAAAGCTTTAAGCCATCTCCTTTCAAACACAAAGCTGAAAGTCACAAAAACTCATTTTGTTCAAAAATTAATAAATATAGATTTAGTTACACCTAGAATAATTTTTGATGAAAAAATTTCATTTACACTTTAAATTCACAGACCAGTGAAAGCCTCAAATTCTTGGTTAACACTAATAACTAACTCTATAATTCAATCTCATCCATATTATAGACCTCCCTCTTCCCACACTACTAAAACCCTACCTAACACCTATGCTCTTCTTAATAACTGATGTTTTTAAGCCATAAGCCTTGGCCAAAGAACAGCACAACAATAAAAGAACACAACGTTAAAAACGAGCATGAACCATATTTCTAAAAAAACTCAATAACTTGAAGATCAAAAACTATCTGAATTTAAAGCCATTTAACCTCCCTGACCTTAAAACCAACCAAAAAGCCTTTCACTCCCAGTCTGTTTCCTCATTTACCTTCCCAGAGTCAACAATCTTACTGCTAAAAACTGCTTTTAGATATTATACAAGCTAACCTTAATAACTCATACTAATACAAGAGGCAGTGTTAAAATGACAAATTCACCGGGGCTTGAGCCTCCTAAGATAAGCAACCAGGAGCAACCTGCACACTTTCCACCAACTAAAGGTAAAGGGATTCTTCCCAGTTTGGTTTGATTTAGTAACCTGCCTTGTACCTCTTCAAAAAATATCTAGATACATAATGGATATGTTTCTTTCAATCTTTTATCTGGAATATTACTAGCCCACATTTAAGCATTCAGTACTGAGTAACAAGAACAGCAAATTGTTTTAGAAACAAATGATTTTAAAATACTAAGACACTTTCAAAAAACGGTAACTAGAAAAAACTAATGTAACGATCATTAAAATATAAACATCCATGTTACACCCAAGGAACATTTAACCAAAGCTACAAAATAGTTAAGGGAACTTTAAAATAAGACTAAAAGGAGTTTTTAAAGACATACCTTAATTTTTGCCTCATCTGGTCCTTTACTAGAATCCGCTACTTTGGTCCCCTGTTTTTCTCTCTGCCTATAAGTCTTCATGACTCCACATAAAAAGGCACTTTTGTTCTGTAAAGAAATTTTCCGTCCATATTTAACAATTACCATATCTGTGTCTAATAAAACAAAAATGTTTTGTTTTATTAGACTCAATGTTTTAATTTTATTACACTAACATTAAATTAACATTACCTGAACATGAGAGAGATCACTGTCTTTAAACTGTTGAAGAACCGCCAATGCGCCGTCTTCATTGAATTCTTTTAAAGCTTCGATAGCTCTTTCATCTAAATCACTATGTGCAACTAGCCCTGTAGAGGAGAAAACAATTAATTATCTACTTTCAACATTTCTGGAAAAGTTAAAAAAAAAAAAAAGGACCTGTACAAGTGTATGTTTGTGTATATGTGACAACTAACAATCCTATTCCCCTTATCTACCTGATGAAAAACATTCTTTAGCCATTCAGAATTGCATTCTGAACTAAATGCCTTTCAACAACACAGTAACAAGTCAACTTATTTTACATTGTTTTGTGTCCAAGTCAGATGGTTCTGAACACTACCTTATTTCTACAGTAAATATACAGGCTTACAAATCCTAGTCAACCAACAAAATACCAAAGCATGACAACTTGAACATCTACTCAATAACAAGCACCACTAGAAAAAGGAACCACCACACCAATACAGACCAGAGGACAAGTCTACAATTACCAAGTTATTTAACAAGAATCCTGTCATAAAGATACCCAAAAAAGGTCACATGGTCTGCTCCCAACATTTAGCAGCTGTTGCTACTGTCATATAGTTATCCATCAGGCCAGCCAGCCTTCCCCTAGGGAGGGCCTACCCAGCTTACCCTTCCCTCCCTCTATACACCTTAACCCTAGTTCAAACCTAAGTTAATCAACTATCTGAACAAAGCAAAGCTCCAGTTCCCACACTTTTTGGAAACCACAAAAAGTTGCTATTTTAGCTCAAAGCCAGAAATCCAATAGAAAAATTTCATAATGCAATTTTGCAAGTGTTAGTTCTTACCTGCAACGTAAATTTCATCTAGTTTTTCAGCAACTTTCTGTGGTAAACCAGCATCAAGCAATGTCTGAAAATTTTCTGAATGGATAACTGCAGAAGTAGTATCCATGGGCTCTTCAGTACCATTTCCATTAACATGTTCTGTAGCCATGTTTCCAGAGATCTGTTCAAACGCAATAAGCAAAATTAAACTAGGATCTTCAGAAAGAATAGAGGACAATATGAGAGCCCCAATCTTTACTTTCTCTACCACTTACTACACCAGCCAACCAGTGCCTCCCTTGAAAAAAGCCTTACTTTAAAGTCACTATCGCCTGACAAGCCAGATTTGGAGCCCGGGGCACTGAAGGACCGATTCACTAAAATTCTTCCTGAGCACCACCCCTGACTCACCTGCTAACACTCCCTAGGAAAAACCATATTACAAAAGAAGCCCAATCAGCACGAAGACAGAGCCAGCGTGCCACATGCAGATGTTCCCGTAGGAAGGTGTGTGTAAAGAAAGCAAAGCTGGGCTCCTCTCTCTCCAAAGTAAACCCCCAAAGTGCGCTTTTCCCGCCTGCCGCTTATAGATCAGTAACAACAGCCAGCGAAGAACAAAGCGTTCACACAAGCCACCTTCCCACCACCCAATTCCTCCACCCTTCACCCCCACACCCCTAAGCCCGCCCCCGACTCCGCACCCAGAGCGGCAGCCTCACCACTGCGGCCGCCAGGAGCCCATTAGAAACACGTGCTCTGCGCCTTCAAATGTCCTACAACTTCCTTCAACGGAAACCCATCACGTCCCAGGCCAAGACGACCATCACCGGCTCCCAAAATCAACCTGCAGCCGCGGTCAGAACCCCCAGAACGCTGCAGCAGCACAACCTCGCCCCTCAACACCCAGGCCGCGACGGCGCCAGGCCACAGGCTCTCCCCGCCCCCAGCGCCGCCGTCTCGGCCGTGACACATGGCTCTCTGCCCCGGGCGCTCCCGGGGCGCCAGCGACCCCCGGCTTCCCGCCCGGCCAAGACGTGACCTGGGGCGCGCGGCGCAAGCCCCCACCCCTAGCCCTTCGGTGCTTGACTGCGGCGCCAGCACCAACAACCCGGCTACGAGAGGGCGTTCCGCGGACAGTCCCACGCCCGCAAGACCCCGAGCACCGCCCAAGCACGCCGCGCGGCCGCGGGACTGGCTCCTCTCCGCCCACTCCCGCGGCGACGGCCACGACACCACCAACTCCGCCGCAGCTCGTGGTCCGCGCGGGCCACGGGGCCGCGGAGGCACCTCCTCCAGGAGCGCCGTAGACAAAGCCCGAACGGCGGCAGCACATGGAGAGGAGGAAGTGTCGGCGCGAGCCGCGGCCTACTCTCAGGCAGCCCCAGTCAACGTGCTCCTCTGCCCCTTGGAATCCATTTTCCAGAAAAGCCGGTTTCTACCCGCGCCGCCCTCCCCCAGCCCACTCCACAATGTCATGGAGCACCCCTCCCAGACCCGAGTCCTGGCGGTCGTTACCTCCCCGTTCGGCTGCGGCGGAGGAATCCTGTCCGTAGGGATCGGGTTGCGGGAAACGCGTGCTCGCTGCTCCCTATGTCCGGCGCGAGTGGAGCTGTTGTAAAATGGCGGCCGAAGCTCACGCCGCTGGCAGCAAACCCGATCCAGTTCCACTCGCCTCCGAGCGCGCTCTCGGTGCGCGCGCGCGCCCCCGCGTGACCCCCCTTCCCTCCCCTCCCTCGCGCGTCCGCTTCTCTCACTCACTCAGCCCCTGCCCTCCTCCAGCTCCTCCTTCTCCCCCTACCAACTCCACCAGTCTCCGTCCGCCCTCTTCTCTCAGCCTTTCTTCTTCCTCTCTCTACGCCTCTCTCACACCGTTTTACTTCCCTCTGCGGCCGCTCAGGCACGAGTGGCCGCCTTTCCCCTCTTCGCTCGCACTCTCGCTCACTCCCTCCCTCGTTCGCTCTCTCTCTCGGCCCCGTCCCCCAGTCCCTGCCGAGTCGGCTGCTCTCTTTCTCTCTCCCGCGCTGACGTGACGACGTAGCCTACGCCTTGGTACGCGCGGCCGCGGGCACCGCCCCCACGCCCCACCGCCTCCCTCGCTCTTCTTGGGGGCGGGGGACCGAGACCCCGCCCTTCCGCTCCGGCGGCGGCCGAGGGGCCGAGAGTGAATGAAAGGCCCGCCCCTTCCCCTCCCGACACTCCCCCTCCCACTCCCCTCCTGACGGGGCGGGCCAGCTCAGCGTGTCCCACTCGTTCTCCTTTGTCAGGAGACAGGCATCTCCCCACCCCGCCCCACCTACCCCCGCCGCAGCCCCACGCGTCCGCCCCACCCCCGCCTGGATCGGGGTAGCACGGGGCCGGGGGCGCGGAGTGCGACCGCGGCTTCTCAGAGGGCACCCACCGGTCGGTGCGCGCCGGCCCCCGCCCGGGCGCTGCGGCCGCGTAGACGTTCCAGGCGGTGTCCACGCCGCCGCCACCCGGCGCTCTCCTCGCTCGGGAAGCTGCAGGCGCACGTGTCCCCCGGGGCGGGGCGAGGCAGACAATGGGGCCGCGGGGGAGGGGAGCTGCGCGGGGACCCGCGGATCTTTGGTCGGCGGTTCGCCGGGACTAGAGTGAGGGAGTCTCCCCGGGGAGACCCGGTTTCCCCAACTGGACAATGGGGCTTCCTGGGCCCCGCGCGGCTCCGTTTTCACTGGGACCTTGGGCGAAGGGAGGGGCGCCCCAGACTCAGACAAGAAAACCCCAGCTGCTTTTGAAGGGGGAACAGGGCAAGCTTCGTGGGAGTCAGGAGTGGCTCACTCCTCGGGGTAATACGAAGGCCAGATTTGGAAGCGAAACCGCCCGGTGGTGAAGGGTTGTGCAATACTCCGTTTCTGTCCCTGGCCTTTTAAGCAGTTAAGGACTCCTCCTGGCACAGTTTGAGCAACTTGAAACAGCACAAAGCTGTGTGGTTAAGACAACTGTGAGGGAAATATCAGTGTTTCTTTTCAGAAATCTTGGCAACTAAATCCTACATGAAGTGACATTTCGTTTGTAACTGTTTACCAGGTACAAGAAAGACAAGACAAAGACATTTGAATTTAAGATGCGATGTGGATACTAATTTTATCCAATGCGGCTGTAATGAAAAATGATAATATCCTTTTAATTAATCGTATTTTTAAGAATTTACTAGCTCGCCAAATGAGTCCCTGTGCTATAACAAGTCATCAGTTCGAGGAAAAGTTAGATGATCTCTCTAAAAAGTGCAAAAGTACGTGAAATGGGGTTATTTTCATAGGCACATGAGTCAAATACTACTTGGCCAAAGTACTACTAACCAACTTGTTTAAAGGATCCAAAATCTCTAACCGAAAAACCTTACTATCAAATACATGCTATAGTATTTAGCTAATTCAGCAAAAGGGATTTTAATTCACAATCCAAAAGTCGTGATTAATGATATAAATGAAGAATAACCAAAATGTTTAACAGCAAAATATAATAAAAGTAGAGTAATGCTACAGACTAATCGACGAGGAAATATTAGGCTGAAGGACTGAGTGGAGTGGCTCAGCGGTTAGCAAGGACCCAGGTTCCAACCTCAGCACCACATACACAACCAGGAGTCAGGCAAACATAAAACAGATGAAAAAAATAAATAAAATTTATTCTCTCTTTGAAAAAAAAAAAAAGAGGGGCTAGAGCGGTGGCTCAGCAGTTTCGGCGCTTGCCTGGCAGCAGGAGGACCCAGGTTCAAACCCCAGCACCACAATTGAGTGTTGGAGCAACTAAGGCCATTGTGAAAAACTAAAGTTGTTTCTCTCTATCTCTCTCACTGTCCCTCTCTCTTTAAAAAAAAGAAAAGAAAAAAATATTAAGGCTGAAACATACAACATAATTTATTTAGAATTTCATGAGTATCACAGTTCCTTACAAAATTGCTATCTACCTGGGCAATGTCCTCAGAGACTCCGAATTAAAACTCTCTACCTCTCCTCTGACCTCAAATTCATTTCTCTACCATCCTAGACCTTTTGGCATTCCAAATCACCATTTCAAGAAAGAAGCACCTAATCTTCCTTCCTTGGAATCTTTAATCTCTTGAGTAAACCATCTCAATGAACATCATCCACAAACACCCAAGGACATTAGCTGGAAAAGGAGAAAGAGTCCAGGGCACTTTCTTCTCCCTATTACCATAATCAGTTAATAGAGTCCTATGGATTCTGTCTCCCAAATGTATTTCCACCTCTAGATGGCTACCACTAAGACAAAGTCTCCTTGGTCTAATCACATGTACTAATCATATAAGCTTCTGATTCATCTACTCTTGCTGCTCTCCTGATCCATTCAAAGTAAGCCCAAGTCCTTCAATGGATTTCTTCGTCTCTGCCTCTGTTTCTTTCTCTCTGCCCCAAGTGGTAGCACGTACCACAATCCCAGCGACTCTGAAGGCTTAGGCAGGAGGATTAACAAATTGGAGCTCAACATGGGCAATTTAGTGTAACCTTGTCTCAAAAATAAAAAGGGACTGGAGGTGTAGTTAGTGGTATAGTATCCCTGGTATTTAACAATAACACACACTCAATTCTTTTGGAGCATCCGCTAAAAACCCTTCATTATTCGGTAGTACAGCACATGCTTAGCATGTAGGAGGCCCTGAATTCAATCCCCAGCAGCCAAACAAACAAAAGTCTTCATTGCTTCTTCCTATTACACTCAGATCAAAGCCGGAATCCTTAAGTAGGTCAATAAAGCCCTCCAATATCTATACCACCTGTCTTCCAGCTTCATTTCATCCACTTTCCTGCTTCAGATGACTTCCCTCAATTCTAGCTTAAAAATTTTTTTTCTTTTATTATGTGTTGCATGTTTGCCTAGGTGTGTATGTTATTAGGGGTTGAACCTAGGGCCTTGCATGTGGTAGACAAGCACTCTACCACTGAACTATTTTATTTTTTATTTTGAAACTGGGTGTGAGTTGCCTAGGATGGCTTTTTAGTCCTCCTGCCTTAACCTCTGGGGTAGCTGAGATTACAGGCATGTGCAACAGCACCTGGCAATTCTGGCATTTTTAAGATTTGCTCACACCAAAGGTCTACAGTCATAAAAGTGACTGATGCCCTAAACAGAACTAAGTAGAAAATAATCAGTGGCCAGAAATGGTGATACATGCCTGTAATCCCAGCTATTTAGGAGGCTGAGGCAGTGGAATCACAAATCTGTTCAACTTAATGAAATCTTGTCTCAAAACCAAAATAAATAAAATTTAAAATAAAAAGGGATTGCACTATAGTTGTCAGTGTTGGAGCACACTGGAATTCAATCAGCAGTGTTTAAAAAAAAGTAATCATAATAAGCCATACTCTTCATTTGATACCGTGGTTGAGGGGTGAAACACTGTCTCACTCTGTTGTCCAAGCTCTTTGTCTTGAACCCAGGACTCAAATGATCCTTCCACCTCTGGAATAGCTGGGACTACAGGCCAGGTTGGCAACACAACGCCGGCTCTTTTGACTCCTTTTTGAATGAAACAGTGGTCTAAATTTCCTCTTGATCTTCAGAACATCGTATTCCAGGCTTGACTTCAGGAACAAGTATTACTGAACCATAGAGTATCCCAGTAATAAGTTAAAAAACAAAAGCAGGGGCTGGAGCGGTGGCTCGGTGGTTACTGTGTTTGCCTGGCATGCGTGAGGATACGGTTCAAACCCTAGCACCATGTACACAACAAAATGTCAGCAACGAAGGCCACATGAAAAACTAAAATTGATTCTCTCTGTCCCTCTCTCTTAAAAAAAATTAAAAAAAAAAAACAAAAGCAAAACAAAATTTAGTAGATTGAGTGATTCACTGGCATGGTAGATACACTGGGTTAGATGGAAATATATATTTAAAAAGAAGGGTAGCCAGGCATGGTGGCACACTCCTGTAATCCCAGCAACTCTGGTGGCTGCGGCAGGAGGATTGCAAATTCGAGGCCAGCTGCCTCAGCAATTTAGCAGGCCCTAAGCAACTTAGCAAGAACTTTTCTCAAAATAAAAAGAGTTGTGGATGTGGCTCAATGGTTATAATCATAGCACCCCTGGATTCCATCCCCTGTACCTGTACCTAACCCCCTGACCAAAAATAAATAAATAAAGGAAGGCATATGAAAAAATTCATAAAGTTCTGTGCAAAAAAGTTTATTTGTTTTTTTACTTTATTACTATCTTTCCCTCCATATAATTTTGGAAATAGAGAAGATGGAAACCTGTTGAGCTGGCAGTTAACACAAGGCACAGTACACAGGTCTGGACTTTTCCCTTAGCCAAAATTCTTCCTTTTATCTAATGCCACACTGTTTCAAAAACTCATAGGTTCTTCTTTTCTTTTCTGCTTTTTCTAAACTTTCTGCAATGAACATATATTAATTATATGATGGGAAGGGAAACCTGCAATTCATATGCGGGGGGGGGATCCACAGTGTGTCATTTTTTTATCATAAAAGCCTAAAAACCTAGAGATGAAAGAGACTGGGGAAGTCATTCAATCCAATCTTTCTAGCAATCAAGGTTTTTGCAAAATCGTTCATATCTTGTTTTCATGGTAATAAAAAGACTGACGTGTTATACTTTTAAAAATCTATTCTGAGGGGGCTGGAGCGGTGGCTCAGTGGTATCACACTTGCCTGGCATACGTGAGGACTCAAGTTCAACCCACAGCACCACGTACACAACTAAGTGTTGGAGCAACAAAAACCAGATGAAAAACTAAGTTGATTCTTTCTTTCTCTTTCTCTCACTCTCCCTCCCTCTCTCTCTCTCTCTTAAAAAAAAAAAAGAAAAGAAAAGAAAAGAAAAAGAGAATCTATTCTGAGAAAGACACTGTCCAGAGAATGAAAAGTCAAGCCACAGACTGGGGAGAAATCTTTACAAAAACATCTGATAATGAACTGTTATTCAAAATATGCAAAGAAATCTTTAAAACTAAAAAAACAAAAGCAACCTAATTTTAAAAAGAAAGAAAGAAAAAGACATTTTTTAAAATCCCTAATTTAAAAATAGGAATATATCTGAACAGATACTTTATAAGAAATACAGATGTCAAATAAGCACATGAATCTTGTTGTTAAGGAATTACAGATTAAAACAATAGTGAGATAGTATTATATGCTCATTTAAATGGCTAAAATCCAAAGCACAGACAACACCAAATCACGGTGAGGATGTGGAGCAACCAGAACTCTCCTCCAGCAGGGATGCACAATGATACCGACTTTCTGGAAGATGATTTGGCAGCTTTCTGCAAAAGCAAAACTACTCTTACCATACAATCCACCTACTACACTCCTTGTTATTTTCTAAAATGAGCTGAAAACCTGTCTACGTGGACGTTAAGAGAGCTTTATTGATAATTGCCAAAAATCGAGAGCGACCTGGATGTCTTACAATAGAGAAATGTATAAATTATGATATATATGAAATAGAATATTATTTCGTGCTATAAAGAAATAAGCTGTACAGCAACAAAAAGACAGAGAATTGTAAGGTTCATGCTGCTTAGTGAAGAAAAACAACTGGAAAAGGCTATAGACTATGTGATTCCAACTATTTGACATTCGAGAAAAGACAAAACTATAGAGACAGTAGAAAAGATCAGTAGTTGCTATGGGTTCAGGAGGAGAGAGGGAGGAAAAAATAGGGGATGTATGTGAATTTAGGCTGGTAAAATTATCCTGATACTCTAACCATGTAAATGTCACTATTTATTTGTCAAAACCCATAGGATGAAAAATACTTGGATGGAACTCTAAGATAAACTACACTTTCAGTTTTTTGTTTTTTGTTTTTAAGTGAGAGAGAGAGAATAATTTATTTAGTTTTTCTTCTAGTTTTCATTGTTCCCACACTTAGTTGTGTACGTGGTGCTGGGGTTCAAACCTGGGTCCTCACACACGTCAGGCAAGCCAGATACCGCTGAGCCACTGCTCCAACTCAAGTTAATAATACTTAATAATAATGTATCCGTATTGGTTTGTCAATTGTAACAAATGTGCCAACTAATGCACTATGTTTACAATAAGGAAAAGGGGGATTGATCAGATGGTGTATGGAAACTACTTCCTGCTCATTTTTCTATGAGAGTGCTCTTAAAATAAAATTTATTAATTTTTTAAAGAGGCTGACATTTTAAATACCTCCATCTAAAATGTTGGACATTGTTTCTAGCTTTTTTTTATTCCTCTTAGTACTGGGGATTGAACCCAGGGCCTGGTGCATACTAGGCCAAGTGCTATATCCCAGCCCCTCTTTAAATTATTATTATTATTAGACATTCAGTCTCATTTTAACTGTTTGGTCCTAACTTTTGGAAAGCAATGCATTAATTATGAGAAGCCAGAGTTTATACAAGTAACTACAAAAAGATCAGGGATTATGTAACCATAACCCAAACAGTGGTTTTATCAAAGCATTCTCAACTCTAATTTAAATGGAGTCCCAAATAGAGCAAATTTTGGTTGTTCCAATTTTAAGCTGATTCATTGCACTTAAATGGAAAAATAGTGACAATTCTTTCACTGAATATGCCCATCATGGTGCATCTCATGGCTCTTTTCTAGGGTAAGTTTACCCAAAACCCCTGCCTAGACTGTCACATTTTTACTCCGTAATGCTCACTCACCCTTGCCTTGGTACAACTAGTTGGATGAGCATCAAGCACAGAACATTCCTGGAGAAACATCCAAGGTAGAGTCAATGTTATGAGGTAGGAGTGAGTACTGGCACTATGAGAGAGGTCATGTCAAACTAAAATTATAAGGGAACAGAAAGTAAGAGGAATTTATTCACTATATCCATCATTCCATAGATAGATAGATAGATGATAGATTTTAGATATAGAGTTTTTTTTAATGAGGAATTGAACCCAGAGGCACTCAACCATTAAGCAACATCCCCAGCCCTTTTTTTTTTTTTAAAGGACAAAGAATAAATTTTATTTAGTTTTTCCTATGGTTTTCATTGCTCTAACACTTAGTTGTGTATGTGGTGCTGGGGTTCTAACCCAGGTCCTTGCACATTCCAGACAAGCACTCCAACTTGCAAGCCACTGCTCCAGTGCCCCCCCAAGCCCTTTTTATATTTTATTTTGAGAAAGAGTCTCACTAAGTTGCTAAGACTGACTTTGAACTAACAATCCTCCTGTCTCAGCCTCCCCAGTCACTGGGATTACAGGCATGCACCACTGCTCCTGGCTCCACAAATTTTGAGCACCAATTATGTGCCAGGCAATGAATTAAATACTAGGTGAATAGGGCTGGAGTGGTGGCTCAGCAGTATGGCACCCTTTTTATTTTTTATTTTGAGACAGGATCTCATTAAGCTACCTGGGGCCTCACTGAGTTGTTAAGGCTGACTTTGAACTTGTGATCCTCCTGCCTCAGCCTCTGGGATTACAGGAGTGCTCCACTGGGACCTTCTTCAGTTGTATTTTTAACCTCATTTGCCAAGGACTTAGTCATGAACTAAAAGTAGGGGTTAAGGGAGATTTTGGACAGTTGTTGGTGTCACTCACTGAACTGGAATAAACAGAAGAGTAATATTTCACAATTACATCAATTAGGAATCAATCAGGGAAGAAGAACCACTGTGAATAGAAACTGGAAATCCAGGTGTGTCCTGTTGCAGGAATGGGATCATAAAAAAAGACCTAATGCATATGAAAGGCTCTTCTGTGGCTGGTGGCAGACCTGGGGCTGCTATTGGTTAGCATGATTGACAGTTGGGAAAAAACTGGATATAGATGAGTGAGGAGAGAAATCAAGGTAACACCAGCATCTCAAAAACTATTCTTTACTGTATTTAACCAAGTTCACACATTGCATTTCTGTTTGTTTTTAAGATGGGGTCTCACTGTACTGCCCTGGTTGGTCTCAAATTCCTGACTCACATGATCCTCCCACCTTAGCATTTGGAGGAGTTGGGACTACAGACACAAGTCACTGCCCCAGGCTCATATATTGCATTTTGTTTGGTTTTTCAGTTTCTTTCTATCTAGAGCCACTAATGATGTGTGGTTACCTAACTAAAACTGAATAAAATTAAAAATTCAGTTCCTCCTCATAGTAGTCACATGTTGAGTACTTAGAAACTACATGTGCTTAGTGACTATGGTACTGGACAATGTCAGTACCTCTGAAGGCATAGAACATTTTCAATCTTTGCAGAATGTATCATTGGACATGATAATTTGCCCCGCTCCCCTTTCTCACTTGATCTAGCAAAAATGGGCACAGTTAGGGGCTGGAGCAGTGGCTTGTTGGTTGCGGCACTTGCCCAGCATGCCCAAATACACGGGTTCAAAACCCAGCACCCACGTACACAACTAAGTGTCAGAGCAACAAAAGATATGTGAAAAACTCAAAAATTGATTCTCTCTCTCTCTCTCTCTGTCCTCTCTTTTTAAAAAAATTGGGCACAGAAGATATCCATTTGAAATTTAACTATTCATATCACTAAATTGCATTATTGAGTCCACATATTTATGACAGCTAATGAAAATGACATCATTGATTAGTTCTTCACTACTTACATATGCATAATGATTAGTGAAAAAATGAAAGACCAGCAAGAAAAATATGATGAAATAAAAATCCCAGATAACTGAATTATAGAATCCTCCAAAAAGAGAAAAATAATCCTTTAGTTTATCAGACTACACACTTGTATGTCCATGGTTTATTTTTATATTAAATATATTTTGTTTTTTATGAGATAATTTATGCTCTTCATAAAAATTTAATCATTATATAAACTTATCAAATAAAAGTAAAAATCCTATAACCTCATTGCCAGAGATTACTGCATAAAAACACAAATGGTATACATTTCTTCCAGTTTTTAATCTCTCCACATTCTAATATTATATTCATATATTAATAAGTATTGTTATATATGTCATCTTACTCAGAAAAAATTTTTTTGCCTAATATTAATAATTTTTTTTGTTTTTATTTCTGTTTTGGGTACTGGGAATGCAACCCAGAGCACTTTACTGCTAGGCTACATACCCAGCCCTTTTTTTAAATTTTGAGACAGGGTCTAAGAGATACTTAGGGCCTCACTAAGATGCAGAGGTGGCCTCAAATTTGCAATGCTCCCATGTCAGCCCCCTGAGTAGCTGGGATTGTAGATGAGTGCTATGAAGCGTAGCTAATACATATATTTTGAGAAGATTTTCATGTCAATATACTTCATTCTTTTAACTACTTGCATTGAATTTAACTGCATGATATTCCATAACTTACATATCCTACCTATTATTGATGAGAATTTGGATTTTTTAAAAATTCTTTTATCATTGCAAATTAATTCAATAATGATAATTCTTGAATATTTCTTTGGAATAAGCACATTTTAAATGACCTCTTTTTCAATATTTGGACAACCATCTAAGTTTATTGCTAAATTAGCCATTTTATGTGAGGAATTTTGCATGTAAACAAATAAAGAGTAAAGCTTTTGCAATATAGATTCAATTATGTATATATTTACTGTGTATAAATGTTGATTAGGGAAAACAGTACAAATATGAACCCCAAAATCTAAAAGTACTCAAAGTCTATTATAAAGTTGGAAAACAAGTAGAACTGATTCTGACATAAAAGAATCACTGATCAGAAGGAAAAATAGCTGTAAATGTGTGAAGAAATAAAACAGCATCTATAGGGTATGGTGGTGTGCACCTGTAATTCCAGCAACTGGGAAGGCTGAGGAATGCAATCTTGAGGCCAGCCTGGGCAATTTAGTCAAGACAGTATCTCAAAATAAAATAAAAAAGATCTGAGGGTATAGCTCAGTGCTTGCTTAGCATGTTTGAGGCTCTGGTCCAATCCCCAGTGCTGCAAAAGGGGAAAAAAAAAAGTAGCACGAAAAGAAACAAAATTGCTCTAGAAGTTTTCTTTGTACCTTTCCAGCCTAGGAAACTTAGCAAGACTGTGTTTTTTTGTTTGTTTTTGTTTTCGTTTTGGCAGTTCTAGGGATCAAACCCAGGGCTTCATGCATGTTAGCAAAGCACTGTACTGCTGAAATATACACCTCTAGCCTTCAAAAGATTTTTCTTTTTGATACCACAAGTGAATCTAGAATGCTTATTTTAATTCAGATATTAAAAATATATCCAATGATAATCTTTGTTCACGTTACTGATGTACTCTGATTAAGCCCCATGGTGCACACCTGTAATCCCAGCAGTTTAGGAGGCTGAAGCAGGAGGATAGCAAGTTCAAAGCCAGCCTCAGCAATTTAGCAAGGCCCTGAGTAACTTAGTGAGAACTTGTCTCAAAATAAAAAATAAAAAGGGGTAGGAACGTGACCTGGTGTTCAATCCCTGGTGAGAAAAATAAAATAAAATGGTAATCCATATGACCACATGGTTCTTAGTTACACAGAAGTTCACAGATGCCAGAAATTCTGAAGTCAGTGTTTGATAATTCAGTCTTCCATAGACTGAAACCAAAGTATAATAGTATAACAGCAGATTGTAACCTAATTTTGAACCAAAAGCCACATTTCAGCGTAAATCTTACAGCAAAATGTATGGTCTGAACCAAAACTGCACTGAGAGGCAAACAAATAATCTTATGTATTTCCATTTTGGAAAAAAAATGAATAAATGAGGTCAGTGAAATAGTACAATCAGAAATAAAGAACTATGAAATAGCATAAACTTTGAAAAGGAAGAATGTAGAAAAACAGGAAAAACGTGAACAAGAGGACAAAAATGTCATTAATATATACTAACCTATTTTTTCATTTTAAGGAATTAATAATGGAGACATTCAGGCAGTCTATTTGGAGAATGAGAATATAAATACAATTCAAAAAGTAAGAACAATAATAGAATGACAGGTATAAGATGACTGTTTTCTTTTTAATTTTTAATATTTTATGTACTACCACATCATACCTGAACATAAATTTGGGAATAGTGACAAATTTTTTAAATTTTTGAAAAAATATATTACAGAAATTAGTAAAAAACCAGAAGGAGACAAGGAAAAGCAAGAAAAACGGTGGGAGAAATTTAAAACATGTTCAAGAATTAACTCTCCAAAAGAATTTTTACTTCAATAATTTGAAGAATGGATTCTTTCATGAAAAATGTAATTAAAAAATTATATAAACTGTCACATATCATGTAAAAAGATGTAGTTTCTTAGTTCACTTAATCAAATCAGCATAAACCTGACAGAGCACATACATACAGGTGCATACACACAAATTACCATCATCCAATAAATGTAAAAATTTCAAATAAAATATGTACTTGCAAGTTAAATTCTGCAATTGTTTTAAAAACAATACTAGAGTTTATCCCACAATACCTGATATAATATATCACATCAATAGGTAAAAGATAGGAGCTTATATATTTATTTAGGTAGATGCTAAAAGGGATAAAATAATATGAATAAATAGAATACATAATAAATATTTATACATTTCAATAAAAATAATACATACTTTTGAGTTTTGATTTAGTTTGGGTTGCTATGATAAACTACCATAGGCTAGGTGGGTTAAACAACAAACATTTGTTTCTCATAGTTCTGGAGCTTAAGAAACACAAAATTAAGGTGCTGCAGATTCTGGTTAGGGCTCACTTCTTAATTTGCAGGTAGTAATCTTTTCATTGTCTCCTCACATGATGGAGAGCAGAGAGAGAGAAAGAAAGTCCATTTCTTCTCCTCTTGTTATAAAGGCACTAATTCAATTATGAGGACCCCTCTATCATGAACTAACAACTCAAGCTCCCTACCAAAGGCCCTTCCACCAAATACCAATTACAGTTGGGGTTAGAATTGGGATTAAGAGGAGCTCGAATGGTGGCTCATCGGTTGGAGCACTTGCCTGTCATTTGTGAGGACCCAGGTTTGAAGTTTGAACCCCACCATCACATACACAACTAAGTGTCTAAGAAACAAAGGTCAGATGAAAAAATATGTAAAGTTGATTTCCTCTCTACCTTTCTCTCTTAAAAAAAAAAAAAAAAGAACTGGGATTAAGATCAGGGTTAAGATTTCAACATGTGAATTTTTGTGGGGAGGACACAAATACCTGGTTTACAACAAGTTTTAATAGCAATAAACTAGGAACTGAACAAAACTTCCTTCCAATAATAAAGAATACCTTCATGGCTGGACTGGAGTGGTGGCTCAGTGGTAGAGCACTTGGCTGGCATGTGCAAGGACCCAGGTTCAAACCCACATACACAACTAAGTGTCAAAGAAACAAAAACCAGATGAAAAAAAATTGATTCTCTCTTTATCTCTCTCTCTCTCTCTCTCTCTCTCTTAAAAAAAAAAATTTCCTTCTTGAAATCCCTGACTCAGCAGTGGCACATTCTTATAACCTTATTGTCTCAGAAAACTAAGACAGGGGAATCACTAGTTAAAGGCCAGCCTCAGCAATTTAGCAAGAGCATGTTTTGAAATGAAAAAAGTGCTGGGAATGTAGCTCAGTGGTAAAGCATCCCTGGGTCACTCCCCCATATCAAAATAAATAAATAAATAAAAATACCTTTATGAAATTCAAGCTAATGTCTCACTTAACATTGAAATACTAGTTTACATTAAACTTAGTACTGCAAATGGAATCTGCCTTTATTACCATTATTTACCAAATTCTGGAAATTCTGGCAATTAGAAGAAATTAAATGAATAAGCATAACTATGGGAAAGAGAAAATAAATGTATTACTAATTTATGCATGATAAAGTTATGTACACTTATAACTAATAAGAAAATTCTATAAACTAGCCAGATAAGTTTAAGAATCGGTTTTCTTAAAAACAGTATATTTAGTAATACAATATGGTAGAAAAATGTTTTGCTTCACAATAGTCATGATTTTATATGTTTGTGTGTGTGCACTTGTGTTCGTATTTGCATACACACACCTACTCAAACATATATATATACATTTAGTCACCTTTAAAAGGCTAGAGTGATTGCTCAGAGGTTATGGTGCTTGCCTGGCATGTGCAAGGATGTGGATTCATACCCCAGCACCACGTACACAACTGGGTATTGGAGCAACAAAAGCCACATGAAAAACTAAATGAAATTGGTTCTCTCTCTCTCTGTCTCTTTCACTGTCCACTGTCCCTCTCTCTTAAAAAAAAAAAAAGGAATATAGCCAGGCATGGTAGTACATGTCTATAATTCCAGCAACTCAAGAAGGTGAGGCAAGAGGATTACAAGTTCAAAGCCAGCCTCAGTAATTTAGTGAGGCTCTAAGTAACTTAGCAAAACCCTGTCTCAAAATAAAAAACAAAAGGGGCTAGGGATGTGGCTCAGTGGTTATATATAGATCACATATCAGAAACATAACAAAACTTAAATTGTGTAATATAAATAAGTCTAGTGTAAATGGAAAGATACAAATTTGACTGAATATTGTAAAAGTGTCAATGGTTCTAAATATGTTTAGGATGATAAGCATCTGGAAATAAATTTTGCAATAGATATCAAGACAGGTGGATTGCAAGTTTGAGGTCAGACTGGGCAATTTAGTGAGACCCTGTCACAAAATAAATAAAAAGTGCTGAGGATATAGCTCAGTGGTAAAGCATACCTGGGTTCAATCCCCAGAAGGAAAAGTTCATTGTGGAAAAAACATAGAGTAGGCAAAAGGTAAGGGTGTGGAAAGGGAACTCATGACAAGATGTGATACTGGAGAGGTGATATGCTGTCAAAATTAGGAAGGCCCTGCACATGATCTGTAGCTGAGTTATTCCCACCTTTTTAATCAGTACCTAAAGAAAAAGATACAGTTCTTAATACCTCCACTTTATACATTACATACGTGTATATGTATGTAGGAACCATATTTCATGAGAATACTTTTACCATGTCCAAAGCATTCATACATGTGTGTGTGTGTGTGTGTGTGTATACGTGTGTACACATGTCTTTATTTTTTGTTTTAAGACAAGGTCTGATTAAAGTATCCAGGCAGCCTCGAATTCGTGATCCTCCCGCTTCAACCTCCTGAATATCTGGGATTACAGGCATTTGCCTACCTGTATTTTCTAGTTCATGTTCAATTTTACTTCTAAAAAAATTCTGTTGGTGTCCTACTAACCTACACTGAGTCTTTTCATGAACTTGAAGTCAGCATTTCCTGCTAAGACCAGGTCTTGGAAAGCAAGAAGGTGCAGTAAAAGGTACCTTTATGTAAAAAAGATGCCCTTTCCTTGAGGTGGATAAAGTTCTACAATACCATTCCTAATTTTTGCAGATCCGAGGGTAAGAGTGCAAATGGAAGGGCACATACTATAAGTCTAAATACTTATCATTTGTAGCTCCATCAGTTAAATAAAATGTTATATTTTTCTACCGTGGCATGTATAATTGCACAGTAAATAAGATGTTATATTCTTCTACCTTGGCATGTATAACTGCACAGTAAACAGGCTCAAATTTAGAATTTTTGTTTAAAGATAGAGGTACAGTGAGAGAGAAAGAGAGAATCAATTTTATTTAGTTTTTCATGTGACTTTCGTTGTTCCCACACTTTGTTGTGTACGTCGTGCTGGGGTTTGAACCCATGTCCTCACGCATGCCAGGCAAGCACCGTAACCACTGAGCCACAGCTCCAGCCCCTCAAATTTAGAATTCTTGGACTCGGAGTTCAATGTAGGCATGTGACTTCTAGCCTGCTCTCCACTTCTTCCCACCTCCAACTCCATCCCATCCAAAAAGTCCTTGTACATTTACAAGTGGATACCCTGGACTACTTGAAATAGTGCAAGTCCTATTCACAATACCTGCCCCCCCACACACTTTTCCCAGTAGACAGAAGAGGATTCAGAACTATTTGGACAGGGAATTCTATAATCCTACCTAAATGAGCATGGGGTTTTTGTGTGAAAATTGCATGGCCTGAGAAGCCCGAGAGCATGTCTTTTAAAGCCTTGCTACTATCAAAATGTGATCTACAGATCAGCAATATAAGCATCGCTGGGGAGCTTGCAAAATCTCATCCCAGACCAACCATGTAAGAATTTGATGTATAACAAGAGCCCAAGTTGATTTACATGTGTGTTGAAATTTAGTGATACTAGTGTAAAGTGAGGAGCCTATATCAAGGACTTCTCTCTCCCTTGGTCTGAGGTCAGTACTGAACCCCAAAGTCAGGATAAAAAGGGGTCAGGAAGAGTGCAGGCTGGATTTCCTATTACTCTCTCCTCTTTCAGTACCCTTGTACAAAATGCAGCTTTGAGTTAAGGCCCTGGCAAGTCTCAGAAATGATTTGAACAAGAAAATGACTTAATATTTATAATTTAGTTCATTCTAGCTGTAGGATGGATTGGTGAAGGGCAACCTGAGCTAGTTCCTATGAATATGTAAGGCTTTTCACTCAAAATTAGGGGGCTGGGGGGTGGGAATGGTGTAAAAGGTAGTAAAACATACTAGGTCTGGAGGTGCCTAACTGTAATCTCAGCTGTTTAGGAGGCTGAGACAGGAGGATTCACAAGACTAGACTGGGAACCTAGTCGTACTGTGTCTCAAAATAAAACGTAGCAGACCATGGTGGCACATGCCTGTTATTCCAGCATCTAGGAAGGCTGAGGCAGGAGGATCACAAGTTCAAAGCCAGCCTCAGCAATTTAGCAAGGCCCAAAGCAATTTAGTGAGATCCTGTCTCAAAACAAAAAATAAAAAAGGCTAGGGATGTGGCTCTGTGGTTAGGTGCCTTTAGATTCAATCCTCAGTATCTCCATTGCTGGGGTGTGGGGAGGTGGGAGAGAAAGGGAAAAAAATTACAGACACATTCATTGTATGTATTTCTTTTGCTCACACACATATTCTATTGTCCTATTGGACTTCACTCACAGAATACAAGTTTAATGGTGAAATTCTTAAGAATTTTAAGATTGGGGGCTGGAGCAGTGGCTCTGTGGTTATGGTGCTTGCCTGGCACAGGTTCGAACCTCAGCACCCACATACACGACTAAGTGTCAGAGCAATGAAAACCATGTGAAACACTCAATAAAAATTGATTCTCTTTCTGTCTCTCTCTCCCTCCCTTTCTCTCTCTCTCACTGTTCTTCTCTCTTTAAAAAAAAAAGAATTTTTGAGATGGCAGTAATAACAGCTCAAAACTAAGCTTGGGGTCTCTTTTCAGTGAAGGACCCTGCATAAGTGCACAGGTCATCTGCTCAGGAATCTAGCCCAGAGAGTAACAGGAGGCAAGAGGACAGTCTAACGGTTGAGGTGAGAAAGGATGGTAGCTGAGAATGAGGGAGAGTGGCTGACTTCATGAAAGAGTTGGTCCGCCGGATTAACTGCATGGTTGAAAGTGGATAAAAGAGAGAGGACGAGTTAAGAATGAGCCTAGGATATGGTTTTGGCAATAAGAGAAATGGAAGTGTCATTTTTGCATCCTGGGAATGCTGAAGAAAGTCACAGGGAAAAAAGACAGCTCAGGAAGAGTAGATAAAGACCCTAAAAGGCTCTAGAGTGGAACTTTAAGTCACACCAATATTTATGTGGAAGATGTGTCCTCAGAATAATTTAAGAAGAATAGTCAGGCAATGCTAAGAAAATATAGGAGAGGATGATGCAACACACATCAAAGGAAAAGAGCATTTGAAGAAGGAAGAAGTGGTCAACATGGTCAAACACTGCCGAAAGGTCAAGCAAGAAGGGAACTCAAAGTCCCATCAGATTTTGGAACAAGGAGGTCATCTGTTGCTCTTGGCAAGAGTGAATTCAGTGGAGTAATAGAGAATGGTGTGGGATAAAGGATGGATGAGAGAGTCTCATATGAAGACAAGTGTAGACAACTTTTTCAAGAAATGTAGCTATAAAAGAGGAACAAGGGATAACCTGTGAACTAAAAGGGAACCCAAAGGCAAGGGATAATTTAACTTTTATGTTAAAAGATATGTGACATTTAAAACTGGGAGGAGCCAGAGAGGCAGAAGTTGAAGATAGAGGAGAAATTTATTGTCTCATAGTTTTGGAAGCCAGAAGTTTGAAATCAAGGTTGGAAAAACCATACTCCCTATGAAACCGTCTGTACCTCTTCCTAGCCTCAGGTGGTCTTTGGGTAGTCTTTGGCATACTTCAGCTGTGTAAACTTCAATCTCTACTCACAAAGTCACATGTGTTCTGTGTCTCTGTCTTTGCCTAGACCTCTGCTTATAAAGACAGTGGTTACATTGCATTAGAGACTCACACTAGTCCAGTGTTACTTTATCTTAACTAATTACATGTGCAACAATCCTAATTCCAAATGAGGACATATTCTGTGATACTGGGAGTGAAGACTTCAATATCTCTTTTTGGATGGAGACATGATTCAACCCATAATAAAATAGTAAATTCCGAGCTAATATTTGTTAGTGAATGAATGTGATCCAAAGCACTGGAGGAGGAATATACCTTACACCAGAGGAGGGGCATCATTTCACTGTAGCAAGAGGGGTTTTAAAACAGCGGATATGTATAAAGGCTGGTATAAGGAAATAATGTCATCTGAGGACTTTGAAGTTCTGCATGAAAAGGGAGGTGGAATCATCAGCTGAGGTAAGGGGAGAGATTGGTAGGGAGGGAGAAGTTAAAAGGTGTGAAGGAGAAAGGAAGTTTGAGATGGGAAAGAAAGCTGACAAGGACTATCTTGTAGCACTTGAGGCCTAGTTTAAGTTGGAGATGAAGAAATTATGGTGGCATAAGTCAGCCCTGCTGTGTGATTTCTGTGGCAAAGTTCAGAACAACTGGCATATTACTGGCAAGGACATACGGTTAGCTTAATCCATAGTTGGGGTTTTGTCTTTATAAAGTTGGAGGAGTAATTGTCAAGAAGTGGCAATAGGGAACAGAGAAGGTATCGATCTTAACTTCACACCTGAGGGAGGTAGATTAAGAAGGCTGTAAAAGGAAGCAATGTCTTCCCAGGAGACCCAGATTTAAATTTGGGCAAAGAGGTGGAAAAAATGCACAAAAACATGGGTATGGATATGGGGCAGTAGAAAACATGTGGGGAGAGAGGGAACTGTTGGGGGACAGTATGGACTATAATGGTTGCACATAGATTGAGAAGATTGATTACTAGAGGAGTTTAATTTTGGGGTAGTAATAGAAACCCACCATTCTTAGGTTATCAGTGAAGCATTAATAATTTGGAATATTTATTGCTGTAAAATTTGTCATCATGATAAAATTCAAAGAAATCTAAGCTTCCAGTATTAGGGAATTTGTTAAATAGTTACTGAAGGTCCATTGAAATGAAATGGTCTCAATGTTGTCAATAAGAACAATGACATTGAAAATTATGACAGAATATTAAATTAAAAATCAGGGCAACAAATCATAAATAGCTTATTTCAAATTTTACTAAAATTTATACGTGCATAGAAGATGCATAAAACATTTAGAATGATCATCTATAAATGGTAGAATTATGGGTTATTTTCATTTTCTTCTTTATATCCTTATTTTTACATTTCATAAGATATTCCAATGCTGAGAATCAAACCTAGCGCCTCACATATGCTAGGCAAGCACTCTGTCATTAAGCTACACCTCCAGCCCTACTTGTCTTTTTATAACTTTTTTAATAGGTCAAAGAAATAAAGGCTTTAAGACATTAGAGGGCTGGGGATAAAGTTCAGTGGTAGAGTGATTGCCTGACATGTACAAGGATCTGGATTTGATCACCATCACTGAAAACAAACAAACAACAACAACAACAAAAAAAAAAAACCCCTCAATTTCTCTACTTACCAAGGAAATAAAATATAAAATGACAACACAACGAGATGCCATTATTTCATACCTATCACATTGACCAAAATTAAAAAGAAATAAGATAAATTAGATTCAAACATCCCAGAAACCCTAAAATGTATTATTCTTGATTAAAGTTACAAATTGATTAAAAAGAAAAAATCCAGGTACGGTAATGCATACCTATAGTCCCAGTTACTCAGAAAGTTTGGAGGATCAATGGAACCCAGAAGTTCGAAGCTAGTCTGGGCATCATAAGACCCCCATCTCTTTTTTAAAAAATTGATGAATAATTTAAACAACAAGAAAATGACAAATAGAAAGCTATATAGAAGAGAGCTTCTCATTTGTATTTCACCAGATTTCCAAGTTTAGGGCTGGAGCAGTGGCTCAGTGGTTGGAGTGCTTGCCTGGCACGTGTGAGGGCCTAGGTTTAAACCCCAGTACCACATACACAACTAAGTATTGGAGGAAACACAAAGGCCAGATGGAAAAATTAATAAAATTGATTCTCTGTTCCTCTCTCTTAAAAAATAAGGATTTCTAAGTTTAATAGGTATTCTTACTTATTCTGAATTAAGAAGAATGTTCAAAGAAATTTAGTTACTATTTTATGAATCTCATTTAATCATAAATCTACAAAACCATTAACATAGTATTTGAGCATGTGGTAGTCCCTGAGATATGATCATTTAGTAAGGCAGATAATACTGTAGGCAAGACTTATATCATTAGATGATAGAAGTGTTTAATTTAACAAACTCACCTCCCCAAGTGCAACTGAAGATTAAGTGATAAATTACATATTTTTTTACTCATGCTAATACTTAGATTTCTAGAGTTTGGCTTGTTAGATTCACCCAAGGAATGTTTTTGGACATGACTGATCAGACATCTTGTAGATGTATGACATTATTATGAAGAATGGAAAGTGCCAATATCTTAAGATGGATACATCTTTATAAAAAATTATTTAAAGCTTATTTCCTGTAGAAAGTGGATATTTAACTAACAGCATGTTGTAGACATTATACCAAAACATCCCATTAGTCACATACTCAGGCAGAAGAGTGTGTAAGATGATGTTGACTCCCCAGCATTAATTCTACCCATCCCTATGATTAGTCCACATTACCCATGGCAAAGTCATTCCCTTATTTACCTTCCTATTAAGTGGGTTAGAAATGGATATATTATCTCACTCTGCTAAATGAGAGGGCCAGGATT
Source organism: Aplodontia rufa (assembly GCA_004027875.1). NCBI lineage: Eukaryota > Metazoa > Chordata > Mammalia > Rodentia > Aplodontiidae > Aplodontia > Aplodontia rufa. The sequence goes on along the minus strand of PVKS010012163.1, from coordinate 2,381 downwards.
TCTGTAAGAGATTTCTTTATTCCCAAGAGGAAACAAAAGTCAGAGATATTCCCCTCCTTTCCTACAGATAAATTTGTGTCTGGATATGATGTCTGGAACTGCTGTTACTATCCTGTGACCATGAAAGAAGGCATCCTGAGACAAGACTTGTAGACTAGAGGATCTAGAGAACAAACAGAACAAGTTAGAGTTTTTAGTATAATAACCAAAGCACTAAATCAATGTGCTTGCATTACACTGAACTTCCCAAGTGCTAAGAAATTTAGGTATAGCTTAAGACATTTTGAGTTGAGTTTTATGCTATATTCAGGTAAAAGCATCTCAAGATAAAGATGGAATTTTATTGAGAGATATGTTGGAAAGTTCCATCAATTTTAATCACTTGTCCTCTGAAAAATATTACAAAGAAGATAATATCTAAAATCAGATTAGAATTCTTTATACCTGCCACAAAAGCACATATTATCCTCTGATTTTTGCAAAATTCAGAAACAGTGAGAATATTCAATTAATATGAATTTTTAAAAACTGTGTGACTATTAAAATATAATTACAGTTCAGTGCAGTGGTGCACACCTATAATCCCAGTGACTTGGGAAATTGAGGCAGCAGGATTCCAAATTTGAGGCCAGCATCAACAATTTAGTGATGTGTAAGCAATTTAGTGAGACCTTGTCCCAAATTAAAAAATAAAAAGGGTTGGGGATGTAGCTGAGTTCTAAAGTGCCCTTGGGTTTCATCCCCAGCACCCCCACCAATAAATAAACATATATATATATATTTATCTCAGACTTTTAATCACTCAGATTAAGAAAATAGGCATGACTCGGAAAAAGAGAAGAAAAATATCTATGGCTTCAGATATTTAGTGCACTGTTCTTTTAGTTTTTTAAATTCTGTTTAAAATTTTTATAATAAAAGATGGATAGTTTATTGGGTTAGGAAGTCATAAAGTTATAGCATACAGTAGAATGGATGATAGAAAATAACAATATTTTCTGCATATATATATATATATATATATATATATATATATATATCGATATATATATATCCTGTTGATCAAATTGTCCTCTGTGAGACAAGGGCAATGAGATATCTGGATGTAATTTCCCATAAGACATATTTTTTCCTACTTACCCAGAACAGTCCTAATAGTAAACCCTAATAATCCTCCAATCTGATGGTAGATCTGAACAAGTAGAGGCTGAGTTTATCTTTCATAGATAAAGGAGCTACAAAAAGAAGTAGAGATTTTAATAGTTACTCATGTCAAAAGATGAGGTTGATGAGCCTGGTATGTCTCAAAACAGAGGAGTTTGGCCAGTTAACCCCACATCAGATTCATTTGACAATTTTCTTCAAACAGGTCATAGAACATCTCTAAGAAGTTGAAACAGAGTAGGGGGATTAAGTTTATTCTAATGCAGTGTATTTAAGTCATGAGAAAGTGTGCATGTGTATTTTACACATTTGTGCAATGCTGAGGATCAAACCCAGGGCCTCAGGCATGATAGGTAAGCTATACATCAGCCTGATCATATATTATTTAATTGAAGGGACCCAAAGGACTTAACTTATTTGTATGTAGTAGCTCACAATATTATCCTTACTGATACATATATAAATACTTAACTTTATTAACAAATAAACCTAATGCATGAAGAAAACTATATTAGGCCATTTAATTTAATTTAAACTTGGTACCAGGGATTGAACTCAGAGGTACTTAAATACTGAACCACATCCCCAGCCCTTTTAATTTTTTTATTTTGAGACAGGGTCTCACTGTGTTGCTTAGAGCCTCACTAAGTTGCCGAGACTAGCCTTGAACTTGCAATCCTCCAGCCTCAGCCTCACGAATCACTGGGATTCCCTGTGTTGCACCCTGCCCGGCTATATTAGGCATTTTGTATGCATTATTTCATGTAAAGCAAGTAAGCTGACTAGAGACTATGCTCTGAAGTGTATGCCTTTGAATTAATCACATACAGAACACTTAAGAACACTGTGGATCAGTGAAGACATGATACATGAATATGGACAGGTAGAAACTATACTATTTTCCCACTACCTTGAATGCAGCAAAATCAAATTGTGAAGAAACAGTGCTTGTTAGAAATGAAATCAACTGTTTTTGAAGGGTGTTTATGGGGGATTGAATCAAGGGGTGCTCTATTACTGAGTAACATGCCCAGCTCTGTTTCTTTTTTTTTTTTTTTTTTTTTTTTAAAGAGAGAGGGACAGTGAGAGAGACAGAGAAAGAGAGAAACAACTTTATTTAGTTTTTTACATGGCTTTAGTTACTCCAACACTTAGTTGTGTACGTGGTGCTGGGGTTTGAACCCAGGTCCTCGTGCTTGCCAGGCAAGCGCCGAAAC
>PVKS010012162.1:0-54590 GCA_004027875.1 Aplodontia rufa | reverse complement strand
CTCCCAAGCTCAGAGACTCAAGGGCCGAATGGTTTCTCTCATCTGTTGATACTAGAATTTATTGGGAAGCAGTAGGACAGACGGCTGACCTAACTAAACCTCAAATTGAATGACTTTCAGTGTAACAGGGGGATAGCTCTCTAGGATACTTGGAGTTGTAGGGAGGGCGTTAGGGAGGGGGGAAGGTATATGAAGAACTCATAGGAGTCTGGTGATTGGGAAGATGGGGGAACCATCCCAGAAGCCGATGTCATTCCTCCACGAGCTACCCATTTAACGCATGAGTTCTTCTGGGGGAAACTGCAACAGGTGAAACCCATGGTGGTTTATCTATGCTTTGGCATTACCCCTCGATAACAAAGTTTATATACATTGATTGCTACTGTTTTGATAATGTTTCCCCTTCAACTGTATCCTGTATCTCTCTATACTTCTAATAAAAAAAAGAAATTCTGGTGTTGAAAAAATATGACAACTGTTATAAACATTTTATAGGAGATTTACAGGTAATTTCAATAGGCAAAAGAAGGAGAAAGGGGAAGGGGAAAGAAGGAGAAGAAGAAGAGGAAGAAGAGGAAGAAGGAGGAAGAAGAAGAGGCAGAAGAAGAAGGAAGAAGAGGAAAAGAATAATAATAATAATAATCAAGGAACATGAAGGGAAACTGAGATTATGCAGTTTGAGAAATATGAAGAAGAAAAATGAAAACACAGAAACTTGTATCAAACTATCAGATATAATTAATTTCAGAAAGAAACAAAAGGAAGGGGAAGGAAAATATAAAATGTAATGACCGAAATTCTCCAAAGTGATGAAAATATATATCTTAAATATTCTATAAACTTCAAGAAGAGTAAATCCAAGGGATACATACCTACCCAAATCAGAGACAAGTAGTCAAAAGTCAAACATTAAGACTGAATGTTGAAAGCAACAGGAGAAAGGTAATTCGTTTCTTATGACATACTGGTAACAAAGGATTATTAGATTAGAGTTCTATATCCAGCACAACTATCACACAATAAAGAAGAAATTAGATCATTCTTAGAAGAAACAAAAATTAGATAATTTTTCATAGCAGACTTGATTAACAAAATAATTTTAGAGCATAGTAAAAGAAAAAAATAAGCAAAGGAATTAAAATGGTGACTAGAAATTATCTCTTTAACATAACATATGACAGTATGAGTGGAACAAAATGACATAAGCCATAGTGAAAATAAAAAACAGCAATGCTTCTTTATCGTTAGTTGTTAAATGTAAATAGAATAACCACTCCACTTTCAAAAGGCTTGAATGAGAAGAAAACATGATTTGTAGACAGGGAATTCACTTGAGATTCAAGACCCAAATAATTTGAAAATAAAAGAATGAGAAAAGATAAACAAAGTGATACTACCCCAAAAAGCTGGCATTGGTATGCAAATATATAATTAATAAGCTTTATGATAAAAATTGTTAGTAGAGATGAAGGACATTTTGTAAAGGGTCATTTCCTCTGGAAGATATAACAATTATGAACATGTATTCATCTGGCAAAGAGACTCAGAATACATGAAACAAGTCCTGACATAATTGAAGTGAGAAATAATTAAACTATGGTAATTGCAGACTTCAATATTTTATTTTCAATTATACTAATAGGCAGAGAATCAAAAAGGAAATAGAAGACTTAAGCAATGCTATAACTAGACTTTTAGAACACTGTACCCAACGGGAGCAAATTATATATTCTCAGCTTCACATGGAACATTCACCGGTTAAACCCTATGTTAGGCCATAAAACAACTCTCAACAAATTTAAGAAAATTGAAGTAATACCATTAATTCTCTACCAAAATAGAATGAAATTAGAAATTGCTAACACAAGAAGTAAATATAATAAAATTAAAATATTTTGTTGAACATAACTCTTCTAAGTAACTAAAAGAGCAAGATATCATAAGATAAATACATTGTTTTGACTGGAAACAAAATATAACATGACAAAGCTTAAAAGATGCAACTAAAGCAGCATTGTTTTAGTTAGCTTTTCCCAACAAGAATAATGTAGAGGAGAAAAAGCTTATTTTGGCTCATGATTTCAGAAGTTCAATACATTACAGTATGATTCTGTTGCCCTGGACCCAAAGTAAGGAAGAACATCAAAGCAGAAGGTCTTGGCAGAGGAAATCTACTCAGTTCATACATCCAGGAAGCAGAGGGAGAGAAAGGTAGCAGCGTCAAAATATAAACCTTGAAGGCATGCCTTCAGTGACCTGTTTTCTACAGCCATACCCTATTGTCCTACAACCACCTAATTAATCCACTCAAATGTATCAATCCACTGATTAGATTATAACTGGTGATCATTATACCTCTGAACATTCTTGCATTGTCTCACACAGAACTTTTGGGGGTATGCTCCACATACAAACCATAACAAGTACTTACATGGAAATTCATGCCTATTACAAGATTAATAAAGAATGAAAATTTTAAATCAATAACTTTGTACCTAAACCAACCAGAAAGTGAAGAATAAGCTAAATTCAAGGCAGTGAAGAAAGGAAATAATAAAGATTAGAGTAGGAAAAAATAAAGAAACAAAAACTAGAGACCAGAAAGGCAATAAAATAATCAACAAAACCTGAAGTATTACATTTAAAAATATTTAAAATATTCATAAACTTTTAATTAGACTACTTAAAAAAGTGATAAAATCCAAAATTACTGACACTAGGAATGACCTTATAGAAATAAAATGAATTTAAAAGGAATACAATAAATAATAGATAAAATAATACCAAGCATTAGCAATGCTACCAAAACTCTTATACATTGCAAGTGAGGATGCAGAATGATATAAGTATTCTGGAAAATGGTTTGGTTGGCTGAAAATCTGTACATCTGTGTTTAGTCAGCTTTTTTGCCACTGTGACAAAAAGATCAGACAGATCGACATAGAGAAGGAAAATTTATTTGTGGCCTACAGTTTCAAGGGTCACATTACATAGACAGTTGAGTTCATTGCCCCGGGCTGAAGTAAGGCAGAACATCAAAGTAGAAGGACATGGCAGAGGAAAACAGGTCATGACATGGAAATGAAGAAGCAGAGAGCTCTGCTCACCAGAGACAAAATATATATACTCAAAAAACATACCCCTAGTGACTGACCTTCTCCAGCTATACTCAACCTACCTAGGGTATCCACTCAAGGGATTTAATGCTCTGAATAGGCTAAAGTTCTCAGAACCCACTCATTTTACCTCTGAACTTTTTTGTATCATCTCACATATGAGCTTTGGGCCCCAAAAGCACCTTATTTCTAAACCATAACTTTCCATACCTGGTACCTAAAAGCTTATACCCATCTCACAGTGCAAAATATATTTAGTCCATTTTTAAGTGTCTCCATGGTCTTAACAATTCCAGCATTTACAGTAGATCCAAGTCTAAAGTTTACTCTGAGACTCAAGGCAAGCTCTCAGATATTTTCCCCTGTGAAAGTCAAAGGTAAGTTTCATATATCCAACATATAAAGGTACAGAATAAATATTTCCATTCCACAAGGGAGAAATAGGGGCATGGAAAGAATGGATAGGACCAAAGCAAGACCATACACCAGATGAGTACACAAGTCCTAGAGCTCCATCTCCAGCATGTGGGGCACATGATATCATGATATTCTCTCCAAGGTCTAGTGTACTTCCTCTCCTATGACTTTGCTGGTTTCAGCCCACATGGTCTTTCTCTTGACTTGTCTCTGCTTGATTTCTTCCACTCCTGAGCAGATGTTCCATGGTCCTAGCATTTCTTAATCTCAGGATCTCCACAGCAGCTGCAGCTTCCTTCTCAAATCTCTATGCATTATCCTCTTTAGGGGCAACCCATAGGAACTCTGACCCTGCTACACTTTGCCTAGCCTCCCAGGCATTCCTTTAAAATCTGAGTTGAAACCTCCATGACCCCCTAACTCCAGCTTCCTGCAGAACTAGCACCATGTCATTGTCACCAAGGTCTGCCACTATCTCCAGTAGTAGCCAGGTCTCCAGGACTATGGCTGCAGTGGCATTCAGAGTCCCTGGGCAGCTGAAAATGGTGAAATAGCTTCTTTGACCCCCTGTGTAAGCAGAGTTTTCCACTGGTTTCTTCTCTAAATAATTTTTACTTTTGTACTCTGGAGCCTGAGATGGGTGTGATCTTACAATTTCCCAAATTGTCTTCAAGCCATCTTTCCTATTATTTCTGGGTAAAGTGTTTAGGATTTTTTTTAAGAGAGAAGGAGAGAGAGAGAGAGAGAATGAGAGAATCAATTTTATTTAGTTTTTCATGTGGTGTCTGTTGCTCTGACACTTTATTGTGTATGTAGTGCTGGGGTTTGAACCTGCATCCTCGCACATGCCAGGCAAGCACATAACCTCTGAACCACCACTCCAGCTAAATATTTAGGATATTTAAGTAGCTGCAATCTGCAGTTCTTTTAACAACTGCACCTTCCTTATACTGTTTTGATCGCACTTTTCCAGCCAAGCTGCAAGTTTTTCAAACCTTTCCTCTTTGCTCTCTGCTCATGATTATCATAATAAACTTGGCTAAATGCCACCATTAATGCCCATGTCACCCGTGAAGGCTGTGCTGCCTTGAAATCTTTGTGCCAGATTAGTCTATCCCCTTTAAATGTGCTTAAGTGTCAAGACACAGGCAAAATGTAGTCAGCTTCTTAACCAGAACATAACATGAATGACTTCTGGTCCAATGTCTAAGAATCTTCTTCTGAAACCCAATGAACCACAGTCTTTACAGTCCACATTCCTATCATCATTTTGATCTTCTGCGCTTCCATCAGAATCACCCATCATATTCCACTTTTCCAGCTTGGATCTCTAATCTTTTTAAAATTCCTTCCACAAATTCCAAAAAAAAAAAAAAAAACAAAAAACCCTCCAAAAGCTTCTGAACCACATGATCAGGTTAGTCATAACAATAACCCCACTTCTCAGTGCCAATTTCTGTTTTAGTTGGCTTTTTCACCGCTGTGACCAAAAGACCTAACAAGAACAATTTGTATCCTGATTTTGTTTGTAATTACATGATTCTATACATGAATTAAGTTTTATAGAACTCTATACCAAAAGAAAAAAAAGTAAATTTCACTGTTGGATAATTTTAAAGTAAAACAGTATTATAGGATTAGACAGAAAGGAGGAAGCATAAATCAGAAATGTACTAATAAATGAGAAAAAGTTTATTACCTAAACCTTTTGGTAGGAAATAAAAATATAGAAATTATGTGATGAATGATATCATTGAGAACAGAGAAACTGGATGATTTAGATTTAAAGTCTTGAATTATCAGTTTTCTTCTCTCATATAAAACTTTTTAAAAATTCTTTCAACATTGTCTTACATTTAGGAGGGAATCATTGCCACAAAATTGTGAACACAAGCATAATGACAGAGCAAGCTGAGGTTGATGCCAGTCCATGATCTCCCCCCTTCAGGTTCTCCCCAATTCCATATTTCCCCCTACGTTACCCCCATGTTAGTTGAGCTTCATATGGAAGTTGAAGGTTCCACTGGGTTGATAAGACTCCTATTCCCACCCTCCAGCTGCCTTCATGTTCCTCCTATCCCTTCCACCACTCCCTGCTCCCCTCCCCTCAGCCCTTGCTCATGTAATAATTCACCCATGTTGAGGTTATTATTAGCCTAGCTAACATTCAGTCTGTTTCTGGTTCTATTCTAGCTTCCACATATGAGAGAAAATATTCAGCCCTTGAGTCTCTGAGTTTGGGATATTTCACTCAGCATAAATTTTCCATCTCCATCCTTTGACTGCAAATGGCATGATATCATTCTCTCTGATAGCAGAGTAGAATTCGCTTGTATATATGTACCACAATTTTTGAATCCACTCATCCGGTGAGGGGCATCTGGGTTGGTCCCATAGTTTAGCTATAGTTAATTGAGCTGCTAAAACTATTGATGAAGCTGTATCTTTGTAATAAGCCAATTCTAGCACTTTTGGGAAAATACCCAGGAGTGGGATAGCTGGTCATAAGGTAGTTCCAGATCTAGTATTTTGAGGAGTCTCCACATTGCTTTCCAGAGTGGCTGTACAAGCTTGCAGTCTCACCAACAGTGTGACAGTGTTCCTCTCTTCCCATAACCTATCCATTATCTGTCATTGTTCGTATTGTTAATAAGCAAGTTTTGAATAGAAACTTAGTTTTTTGTTTGTTTGGTGCTGAAAATTGAAGCCAAGGCCTTCTGTATGCTAAATACATGCTCTACCACTGAATTACACCCACATATCCTATTCCCTTATGTGTATAACTGAGATCAGAATCAGCTGTATTCAAGGAACAGTCTACATGTGAAATCTAGATTACCTCAGATTTTCTTTCTAGGTGTTAGTATTCAGAAGTTAGGGATTTTTATATTTTTTATAGTCATATAGGTAGGCATAGGTATCTATCTTGAAGACATAAAAATTCACATGCTGAAAATTTCTTTTAGTATAATTGTAAGACATAGTTTCGTTCATAAAGAAATCAAGAGATACCCCCCATCAATGTTTTCACTTAGTGGACCAAGACCACATTTTACAATATAAACTTTCGGATATCATAGGCAGCAAGGAGAATGCTAAATTAATGACAGATGCATTGTTTGGAAAAGTACCAGGTGTACAATAATGTTTAATACCATCTATTATAAATACAGTTTTGAATGCTCATCTCAACATTAATATAAACCAGAAGTAGTATTCTCTTAAGAGGATATAGGAGTTGAATTGAAATTGAATACATTATTTACCAATGGTTATATGGCACTTGAAGTATAGTGATGAATTCTGACTTTGACATTGACTCTTTGAGGTATATTTGAATCTATTCAATGAAGATGCATTGTCAAAAATCATGTATATTTGTAAATCAAAAGTACACTGATATTTCATACTACTCCCGTTAGAATGGGTGCTATCAAGAATATATACAATTATGGGGGCTAGAGTGGTGGCTTGGAGATTATGGCACTTGCCGGCATGCGCAGTACACAGGTTCAAACCCCAGCACCCACGTACACAACTAAGTGTCAGAGCAACGAAAGCCATGTGAAAAACTCAATAAAAATTGATTCTCTCTGTCTCTCTCTTTCTCACTGTCCTTCTCTCTTTAAAATAAACAAAAAAAGAATATATATAATAATAAATGCTGCAGAGGATTTGGAGAAAAAGGAACACTTTTATACTATTGGTGGGATTATGATTTAGTACAAACACTGTTGAAAACAGCATAGAGGTTCCTCAAAAAACTTGGAACCACTATGTGATCTAGCTATACCACACCTTAATGTCTATCCTAAAGAATTAAATTCAGCATATTATACCCATACATGCACACCCATATTGATAGCAGCACAATTCACAATAGTCAAATTATGGATCCGGCCTAGGTGTTCTTAGCAGATGAATGGATAAAGAAAATGTGGTGTATATACACAATGGATAAGAAAAGAAAGGTGATGACGGTGGAGAACAGTGGATTTCATCAAAAACCAGGAGGAGATCAGGAGACTAGAGGAAAGGGAAGAGGAGGAGGAAGGAGGGGAGAGAAAGGTGAAATACTGGAGAATGATATTTTTCAAATTATTTGTTATATTTTCTGCATATATTAATATGTACAAATGAATCATACCATTATGTACAACTCTAATACACAAGTAAAAAATAAAAATATGGACAAAAGAAAAAGAAATAAAATTTCAATTTGATATATTCTAAAAGGACCACAAATATTGCATATCTTTAGGAAAATTGTGTTGGTAAAATAATCTTTTTTCTTCACTGTTTTTTTTTTCTCCATTGCATGCAGAGATTGTTTTAAGATGCATATAGGTTAAAACAAGAAATTATCTTTTGGCTTCAAATCTGTAATGTTCAAATTTCTTTTTAGATTTTCATTAGAAATGTCCTTTGTAACCCCTTAGTGGAGGCATTTGATGTGTCACCATTTTCATTGTTCTGAACTGTTTATAGCTCAGCAGGAATAATGACATTAATAATTTGAAATCAGAGTGAAAACTTGTCAAAGTATTTTTTTTAGCAAAATTAAATGGTGTTAATTTAGAATGGGTCAGAGTGATCTTTTTCTGTGTTTTATTTATACCATGACCTAAATTTAGATCATTTGATATACATTTTTATAAGTGACTCATTTCTAGATCAATAAACCACATCATCAAATAATATTTATTAAGCTTCTGCCCATAGATTCAGAATATCTGGCATACTATAGGGTTTTAAAGAAAGGACATATACTCCTTACTTTAAAAAATAATAATACATAGCTCTTTATAACTACAGCATTTCTACCTTACTTCCATCCATGTGATTCTCTTCTCTCTGCCATTTCTAATTCTAGAAATCCATATGAAATTTTAAAGGTGCTCCTGAATCATTAGCAGACACATTAAGAAACAGATTTATTGCACATTAAAATTTTATGATATACTTTAGATAAACTGCTCTCAGATTTATTTCAGTGTGAGGGGGATGTGGAAATTAAAGTTAGAACTTGTATTATTTAGATAAAGAAGATGTATGGGTAAATTTTGGAAAGGAACTGCTTATTAAAAGGAAAAGGAATAAGATGGAAACAAAAAGGCAAAATATGATTATGAAATAGATAATATAATCACTTTAGCACCCACTCAGAATAATGTATTAAACTATTATATTTGAGGTCCTTTTGACTCTATTCCTAGTTAAGAATTTGGTTGACAGAAAAGTGTGTTATCTAAATAATGCTTTTGTTGTTTTTATTAAATCTATTTTTGGCCCAGACTATATAATACCTTTGTTTTGGAGCTTATTGGTGGTGTCACCAGATGGTACACAGAAAAAAGAAATTCTGTGACTATAACTCAGTTTTACTTATTTTTGGCTGTGGAATGTGGTAGAGTTGATTGAGTCTAATATCTAAATATAGGTGTACTGTGTCATTTATTTAGCCACATTAATCCTATCCTCTATTAAAAAGAAACAAAAGTTAAACACGTATTTTTCTAATGAATTGAGGGCACTAGAATTTGTTTACACATTTCTTCTTTATTGCCTTAAACTATCAAAAATTTCTCAAACTGATTATTTTAATATTAAATGTATTTATAATGTTTATAATTAGCTATTATTCAATTATGAAGACAAAGTTAACTTTACCTATTATTGGTATCTTACATATCCTCATTTATACGTTTGCTTCCAAATGCTTCCTTAATAGTTTACTTTTTCTACCATAAACTTTTTCTCTAAAATAAGTTTTAATTTTTGTATATTCTCATTGCACATCAAATCAAAGACGTCTGTCAGAGAAATCAAAGATGTCAGTCAGAATTTTCTTCCTAAAAAAGTAAGAGAGGAGAAATTGATCATTGGGCAAGTTTATATTTATCACAATTGGGAACAACTTTGCAACTGCGTGTCCCCGTTTTACTCTATTTAAACATTCTTTGACATTTTGGATGACTGTTAAGCTTGAAGTATACATAAGCATAACTCATTGTCTGGAACTGTTTCTTTCTAGGTAAACAGGATTATAAAAAAACCAAACCTATTTTACGAGCAACCAAATTAAAGGCAGAAGCAAAGAAAACAGCGATAGGCATAAAGGTAGAGCACTAAATGATGATTTTATAATTTGATACGTGTATGCCATTTCATTTTCTAAAACTGGATTGCATAGATGTTGAATTCTAAATGTTTTATGACATTTCAAAATCTAAACATAATGCCAGAATTGAAGGATTTTGTAAAGAATTTACTTAATGGAAAATATCCTTCCTACGCTTAGATTTTGGGGGTGGAGTGTCTTAAAATAAAAGAGTGTTTCTTAAGAAAACTAGTTATCTTAAATTTGTACTTTATTTTTTCTCTAGCTACTATGTATATTGCTCAAACATTTCAATGACATATATGGCTTCAGTCAAAAAAAATTCTTTCATTTTCAATAAATTTCATTTTATATTTGATTAAAGTATAGTTATCATTAAATATACTTATGCCATTAATATATGTCATTTTACTATTTTGAAATTGTTATCAGTATTTTAATGATAAAATTCTAATGACATTCTCAAACTTGTCCTTTTAGAAAACCAGTGTTTATCTGCTTAAGAAAGATAAATGCAACTGAGAATGATATGAAAAGATATTAATTCAATGTGCTAGCACAATAAAGTTTCAAATATTTACATTTACATTACTACCCATGCTATTTATTTATTTATTTTTCAAGCACTTAGAATTGAGGTAAACTAAGTAGAAAAATTAAATTTGGCAGTCCTACTACCAAATGTGTAAAATAAAAAATGACCAGTACATATACTTTATTTAAATATTAAAATGTTAAAAGGAGATTTTGGTTTTTGTCTGGCAGATGAGAAATCAATTTTTCTAAGTTATAGCTTATAGCAAATGCCAAGGTATTACTACCAAGCTGTAACAGCTGTTGAACTGCCAGATGATATATTTGGTTGTCTTCCAGAATTTGCAATTATGATCACGAAACACTGCCTTCTTTTTGCTCCTGACTGCTGATTTTGATCAAGCATTGCCATGTGACGTGGTATGTTTTCACAACGCAATCTCCTCAGTACTGTGTCAGTTTTTAATGAAAAAATTAAATTAACTTTTTGTTGAGAGATTAATCTTTTGAATATATTTTTCTAATTCATATGAAATTTCATATGTCTAAAAATATTTCTATGACATGACTTTTCTAAAATCAATGCATAGTTTTTTATTTTACACTTATTTGTTTGATGATTACCTCTTATAATAAGAGCCTTTTTGTCATTATCCTCCAAGACAATATGTCACTTACTTTTATCTTTCACAATACAGTATGGGTTTTGTTTATTTGCTTGTTAGGGAAATACTGGGGTAACAAAGTCCATTTGGGTCACAGTTTAATGAGCAGTTTTACATTAGGAGTTGAGAAATAGTGCAGCCATTCAGTTATTTATATTCCACTGTTCTACACACATCCATTTTTTTATTTCCTTTATAATATTTCTTGTTGTAATTTGAAGAAATAACTGTGATCCTAATATGAAATAAAGCCTCCTTTATAGTGCAATTTCTAATGTCCCTTTAAAAAAATATAAAATTTGTTTTTATGAGAAGTTTTTCTTAGATATTAGTTGCAATTTGAGGTGTGAACAGAAGAGTTTCTAATGACATCAGAATGTAACTCCTTTTTAATAAGCTAGCATATCATTTTGATTAGTAAGCCAGTGGAAAACAAAAACCTTAACTTTAAATATTGTTTACTTAGTTTGAAAATTTATGGACGAGCCCATGAAGATGATATGAAAGTTTTTAGAATCAGAACCATGAAGGTGTTTTATATTTCCAACCTGGCATACTAATTAGTTTGCCCTGTCAAACTTTGATTGCCTTGTCATTTTGGCATAGGATTTTAAATAACGAAGTTTCTTTCAGCAATTGCCATTTAATGCTTTTTAATTTCCCTAGTGAGTGATTTTATCCATATTGATAATGTCAGAGAAGCAACTAAGGACTAATGAACATCAAACATGTTTGACTCTTATCTAGTTGATACAGAATGACCATAATATTGTATTTTTTCATCACTTTACTACTTATTCCTTTGAATGAATCATAGTTATTATGCTCTTCAAATAATTTAAATCTACAGAGAATATGAACAGGTGCATAGAATATAAAAATAGCACCAATGACCACAGCTCTGAACATGTGATAAGAAAACCTAAGATCGTATCTTTTTCAGCCCTCACTATTGCATGTTCTAGCTAAGTCTGTCCTGCCACATTTTTAAGCTGAAGATTATGTCATTTACCACATAATGTCCAGAGAGTTAATAATACAGTCCAGACATGTAGCACTGAACTTAGCATATAGAAGTCATTTATGAATTGCTAGCTGACTGAGAAAATACACGTCAGAATTAGACATTTCTAGTTTGTATAAATAAGACCTCCCTGAAATGTTTGCCAATGGCCTTACCTTACTTGAACTATTTCTACTCAGTGTAGCTCTATCATATATTAGAAAATGTTCTCAGATTTGTTGTGGGCATAGTATTATGGATTAGTGTTGTCAAGTTTTAAAAGCATTATAGAATTTTAATATCCTTTGTATAGAGGTTACATAAATATTACTCAAACAGCCATGTTTTTAGAAATTACTGTAAGTATCACAATATTGTAAAACCTATGGAAAGAAAGATGAGTAAGACATGATTTTCTTGAAAGAACATAGACAAGAAATCGCTTCCATATTTTAAGTAGCATCAAAAGTACTGATTGCAAATAATATACTAGAGATATGAAGAATTACAGAATTATATAATAAGCCTTTAGCCTCAAAGGCTTCTATTGCTTTTTTGTAATAGAAAATGTTTTGAGGAAACATTCAGTGTTTTAAGCATAACCTATGAATAGATTATGTTAAAATCTACAATTTGCATTCGAGAAGTCATTCACTTTTTGGGTCTTACAAATGTAAATAAAATGCCCTAATTTGGGGCTGAAGCGGTTGCTTGGTGGTTATGATGCTTGCCCAGCATGCACAAGTACAAGGGTTCAAACCCCAACACCCAGGTACACAACTAAGTTGTCAGAGCAATGAAAGCCATGTGAAAGACTCAATAAAAAATTGATTATCTCTCTCTCTCTCTCTCTCTCACTGTCCTACTCTCTTAAAAAAAAAAAAAAGCCCTAATTTATGACACAGTGATGCAATGAGTGCCACCTAAAAATATTTGCATAACTAAGTTTGCTATTTGGTTGTTGTTCATTTAGAAGATTATGTTTTAAGAATTATAGCATCACTAAATTTGTTTTAGAGTGCAAATATCTGTGATTCCTTGCATTTAGAAGGAAAATGATCTAAATTTGTTGATTAATTGGCTTTTTAAAAGGTTTATTTAAAAGGCATAATTATAATAAAAATAAAGATAAAGATTTTAGCTTTCCTACATAAATAAAATATTCAGTGTCAACCAGATCCTGCCAACAGCCCCTTGGGATGAGCAGCTTGAAATGTTATGTTTGTTCTTTTTTGTTATTTCTGACTGAAAGCTAAAAATGGGCAAGGGGCAGGGGAGTCATAAAAAACCTGCTAGTCTCTTAGGTTATGGTTAGTGTCATCAGCATCCTGAAAGCATTATTTTCAAATTTTACCATTTTTTGAAACCTCCAAATTTTTCTCCTCCACAATGTTTGTCTCCTCAACAAAATTTTTGGACATTTTAAAGAAAATTCTCTGTTCTACCTCCCCACCCAGTGATTCTTAAACTATCCCATGCCATATGCAGAACAGACATAATTGAATTAATGGACCCTCTGAAGTTGTATTCTATGAATAGTCTCTGCTTTCTACCCTTAAAATTCTTTTTCATGTTTCTGGATATCCTGGAAGTAATACAGTGAACATAATTCAGAGTTGTTTTAAGGACAAGAAAGAGTTGAAAAGCAGCAATTAAAGTTGATTATCAATAAGATGAGAAGCATGTCCTCCAGTCAGGATAAAAACTTTATTTTTGCATTAAGCTTGAGTGAACGGTGACTGCTGTGGATCAGTTTTGTTGTCCACTATACAGAACAGATGGAGTTTGCAGTTGTGTGTCACTTGTTTATTACATCCTCTTAAAATTAGTAGCTGTGTAACCAGATGGGTCTGGGAGCACAGCTGTGGATATAAGAAAATAAATGAAACCTGTCTGATGCTGCCATGCCCTTTTGAGATGCCAAAGTGTTCCAACTGTAACAAAGAAAAATTCACTTTCGTTTGACATTATATTGATATTTTAAATTTAAAAAATCAACTCTTACAAAAATTGTTGACACCGAGTTTTCAACCTCACAGTTTTTGTTAATATTTATTTTTCATTGGATATCTAAATAAATTTAATTATGAAGCTAAAAACCTGTATAAAATATTTATTTGTAATCTCAATATTTTAGTTAAAATTCCATGTTGATTATAAACTAAATTATTTTTAATGTTTTTAAAGTTTGTTAACTGGCTAACATATGTTGAATTATTTCACATTTGCATGAAATGTAAAATAGATTCTTAGGGACGTAAATGAGTTGCCTTCTCATAAAACAATGAAAGATGAAGGGTGTGATAAGTAAGAAAACATAAAAAGGGAATATCAGTCCTTCTAGGATACCAAACCAGCACTCTCTTTGTTCTTTTTTCTGTTAAGCCAAATGACATGTTAATATTGAGAAACTGTCCTTGTAATATATACACATACAATTTCAGAAAAAGAATATGAGTTTTGTAATATATGTGTGGTAAATTTTTGGTCAGTCATTTGATGTAGTTGATTCATATAATCATCAGATTACCAAATCAAATATCCATTACCATCTTTTAAAGTTAAAATATACTATATTGTGCTTCATGAGCTCAGTATCAAATTTTGTTCCCCACTGTATAAGCTATAGGATTTAAAATCTAAAAACTATAATTTGAATAAAGTAATTCTTATTAAGGATATATGCAGATGTAATCTAGAAACTGGCTATAATAGCCATTTTTCCACTGATGATAAGTTTTTTTAAAAATGTGTGCAAATGCTATTGACAATAGCAAATGTATTATTGAAGCGAAAAATAAAGTTAAGCACACTCGAATAGAAAATAGAAAAACTGTCTAGGCACAGACTACATTGCTTGCAGCCAACATTTTGATATCTCAACCATGAAAATATACTAAGACAAAACATTTTAAATTTACTATTAGGAAAAATGCTAGATTAATTTAAGTTCAACTAACATCTAACATGACTCATCCACTGATGTACATGCCATTGAAATGGATACTGATATGGGCACAATAAGCTTCTCTACTTAATGGCAAAAGTGTTGAAAAAAAGACTGTGATTATTAGGTTCAAGTGATTCATTCCACACTATGGAATAATACAGTTATTTAACATTAGCCAGTTTCTCTTCGAATTTCAAGTCTGCTTTTTTTTTCCCCCCAGGAAGTTGGCCTTGTACTTGCAGCTATATTGGCCCTCCTGCTGGCTTTCTATGCTTTCTTTTATCTCAGACTGTCCACGGATGCTGATTTGGATCCAGATGAAGATTAGCTGAGCAGCAACAATACTTGAAAGTGAAATAATTTTATAAAAACACCTTTTTGGGACCAATGATTTCTGAAGTACTGCGACAACATCTGGAATATTTTCTTCTGTTACTTTCAGTTTGCTGAAATATCTTTTTAAACAGTTGCATAGAATGTCAAGAAAAAAAATTTTACATAGCCCTGTAGTATAATGTATGCTACTGGATACCTTTATAAATCTGTCGGCTTTGACAGACACTATGTATAGACATATTGCATTTAGATAAAATGGAGAACATCCTAAAGTTTTCAGGTGTCGTACCTAACTTATGTGTATAATTCCATCACTTATAGATTATTAAATCTATTTTTGTTTTAACTACATTATAAGTAAAAGTATATGTCCTCATTTAGAGAAACATACTGTAATCACATTCAGAACCTAAAAGAAAGAATGAAGTCATGGGAAATTTTTCTTTTACAAAGAAATCCTGCTTTCTTTCCAGACATATTTTATATCATTAGAAAGACTATCTGCACATACATCTACAGTAATCTTTTTCCTTCTTTGCCAACTGTTCAGTGCACATGTGCTCCGTCAGAAATGGCACCTGGATGACAGAAGCTCAAAGAGTCACATATGTCTCTAAAATAGAGTCCCTTCCCTCTTGGGCTGTCTGAACTGGAGTAAATAGAAAGTTCAGTTGATCTTGGTTTTAATTAACTTATTACTCTATTAATACAAACTTGGAATTCTATTTTAATTATGTTGTTCTGGCTGCCTGCAGTATCAGTTTGCCCTTCTTGTTAGGGAGATATGTAACAATCTGTCATTTAATTGTGCAGTCTTTTTCACAAAAGTCTTACCTACTCAGAATCATTTTCTTGAGTTGTCTCCTAAATCCAAACAATACAAAGCTGTTTTACAAACTTACATTTTGTTTCTTAAAAGTTAATCAATTAGAATTCTTTAAAGAAAATAAATAATAGAAAAATATGCCTCATATTACTCTCATATGTCATTGTCTTTTTATATAAACTTTTCAGTGCATTTTGCATTTTTGGAACATAATGACTCATATTCAACATTTTATTGATAATAAAATTTTACTACATTTTAAAAACACATGAACACATAAAGCTTAGAGGAGTCGTTAGCTACTACATTATATAAAGATACATTCAAAATGGATAGTTTGAGATATGTGCATATGTGTTTCATAATGTACACATTTTATTTGTTAAGAATAAATACAGTATTCAGATGTTTCCTCATGGCCAAGAGGCAAAAGCTTTGATAAATACTCTAGGAACATGCACCACTATATAAGCTTAGTGTCTTTTTAAAGATATCTGGTACTTTTGCAAAAAGTTGAATATGACAGTGTAGTGTTATGTGCTGTAGAATTTTTTTAAAGTAGAATAATTTATTTCATCAGTGTGAAAACAGCCAAAGGTTCCAATATCCTCACAGATTATTTGTGCCAAACATCTGAGGACAAAATTTAGCCAGTGTTATTTACTGGATTCTTCTCTTGAGCTCACAAACTTAAGAGACAGACCAAGAGTTCTTACATCCTCACCACTGTGGACCCATCCAAGTGGCATTTTTAGGAAAGGTTGCAGCATTTTATGCCATGTGGTATGTCTGTTCGCGAAGTGGGAGGCAAGGGAATATCCAAGCTGGCATTTTGGATATGATGGGCCTTTTACTTTCCTGAGTGACATGCCACATGTCAAGAAACACTGCTTTCCTCCACCCCCATCACATTTACGTGAACAATTTTCATTTAGTTATTTTCCTCCCATATGGTGTTAAAAACAGTCATATTAAATAAAGATTATTCCTGGTTTTCAATTTTAATTTAAATGAAAGGATATCTAATAATTACTTATTAGATACCTAACTAAGTGAGATATTAACAGAGTTTATAGCTTTTAAAATAGGTAATTATGTTCTTGGAAATGTTTGAAAATTCATCATTCTAAGAAAAACTTTACCATTCTGTTCTATTCGTGAGGTGATCTTTTAGAGAAAATGTCTCTGATAGTAATAAATATTAGCCTAAACATACTATAAATAAAGACAGGCTTCTTTGCCTCGTTTTACTGATATCCTGAGTCTATAGCTAGTCCATTTGTATGACTGATGGATTTATGAAAACCATAAATCCCAAAGGCTAAAAGCTTTGATTTCAGTAAATAGAAGGTAACATGAGACAATATCTGTTTACACAACAGTTTTTGTGAAATGCAAATTTTGTGAACTCACATTACCTGGGAAGCAGCCAATACTGTAACATGAAATCTCAGATTGGAAGTCTGGTTTGAATCTTTGAAGACAGAAAGGTGATACCTTTTGCTGTTTCAGGGGGCTGCACTTTTGAATAGTGAATGGTATTTGGCATAAATCTGAGACTGACATCAAACAAACTTTAGACATGGCTATTTCCCCTACCATAATTTACTGCTGAGAATGATTCAGAAGACAAAAACAGAAAAAATTATAACGACTTTTCAGAATGTTTGAATCTATTTATTAACATACTCTGCAGAATAGATTTTCAACTAATGCAGGAAATTTAAAATATGGCCTATGAAATACTGTGAATGAAGTATGAAGGATTGCTGGTTCTTATTTTGCATGTAAGTTTAGACTTGGGTAAAGAAAGTATATATTATCTGAGGGGAAATATTATAAAAATCTAACCTCACCTAGTATTTCTTTTAAACTCGTAAAAATATAGAGTTGGTCATTGTTTTAAGGAAGCAAAATATATCAAGAGTGTCTCTTATCAGTTTTTCATAAAGACAGAAGAAATGTTCTCACCCCAACCGATGATTGTAAGAGAGTATCTTTTTATTCATTTCTGTCTTTCTAATAGTTTGGTAATCTACATATAAATTTAATAAATGCATGCTAAAATTTAAGTTAATGTATTTTACTTCTCTCAATCTGACATAATTCTTAATGTATAATTGATGATCAAAAATTGTTTGAATTTAATAAATAAAATTTAAGCAATATTGATCAACAGCATTTAGCATTTATGAACTTTGTACTGGATAACTATATAAATATAAATATAGGTATTTTTTCATTCTGATTCTCTTGAAGATTAAGACAACTATCCTTAAGCTTGCTACAAAATAGAAGCAGTGGTCTTTTCTAGTAAATCAAGTATGCATATTTATTAAAAAACCTACTTAGTGTTTGAATTTAACTTAGCATGCGTCTTCTTTCCAAATGAAAATATAACTAAAATTTTATTATGTTTATGTGAATATTCAAGCACTTTTCAGGTTTTAAAAGGGTATAGTCAATGATAATTCAGTAGAGTGACTGCTTTAGTTAAGTTTCAGAAATCAACTTTTAGAAATTAAATTTACTCAATTTTAATGTATTTCATCTATAACATAAGGTTGTTAATCTAGAGACTACCTAAGATAATTTAATACTCTTTTCTTAACAACAATTACACTTTTTTACACTTACCTGAAGCTTCTCTGGGGAGATTCCTACCCCTTCTCCCTTAGCAGCACTGCCTTCTTTTATTAGAATTACTCCAATGCAGTCTGGATAGAATGATGTTTGTTAGATTTTGTTCCACTGACACCATATCTAGAATAAGTACAACCAACAGTTAAAAAAATGTAGCAGAAGAATTCAGAACCTACATGAACATTCTTATCATGATTTTAAGTTTTTAACAATATAGGTAAGCATAGAGGGAACTTGGAGAGTCGTGTAAAGAACTATGCTAGCATGGAAATAACCACAGTGGATCCGTAACTCATTTAAAACAATTGAACTGCAGCCGTATTCAGCATAGTGCCTCCTTGTTAAACATTTTTTTTATCCTTAGCAACAGATATGAGATCCTTATTTCAAGAAAAATAAGATACTTTACATGCCAGAAGATTTTTTTATGACAGCACCCCTCCTATTCTTCATTTTTTAAAACAACAACCAAATTGGTAGGGAGGCAGCCAAAATTTGAGGTACCAATGCTACTCGAACAGATGTCGCACCATTATTTTTTAGCTCGTTTAGATGAATAAACATGTTAAACTGTGAAGTATTACATTTTAGGTTTTTTCATTAAAAAAAGAGACAATCTGTTTACTGTCCTAATTGAGACAACAATCCTTGTGGTTGCCAGTTTTGGCAGTCATAACAATGAACTATAAATATTTGGACCAATCAAGTAAATGGTGACTATAAAGGCTATAGCATGTGTAAAGTTCTGTTTTCACGGGCACCCCTCTTAGTATGGCATTTTTTCTGACTTCTTCAAATACAATTGTTTGTGTGAAACTGAGGTTTCATGGTAAGCTTAAAAGAAATTGATTTCAATATCTAATTTCTTTCTAGTTTATCATCCCTTTTTAGTGCTCAACTATCCATCTGCTTGTAACAAATTGCTTCTGCAGTTGCTCTATTGAATGTGACAGGCAGGTCTTCATTGGATTGCCTTCTCTGTATGTCCCAGGGTACCACAAAATTCAGAGGTGTTTTTTTTTCCTTATTCTTTTTCCATATTTATGGAATGAAATTAAAGGTATTTTAAGTCTCTTTAATAGCAGCAATTAGTTTCTTTCTCAGATGAAGTTTTATGAATAAATTTTGGTGGATATAGTGCCATATAAGGACCTTGAAGAGATTACCGTAACCTCTACTACATTGTTTTACTTGAAGCACCAGTGTGGCAAAGTTGGAAGACTAAAGAGAAAAAACCCATGCATGAAAAACTATGGTGCTAGTGCCAAACATTCATGATCCAAATAGGTACTGTTCTTCCATGTGTCTTACTTGAGTGCTTCACATGCCTTCTAGAGAAGTTAAAACTCTTCACCTTCCAACATCTCTCTCCCTGTTCTTGGTTTGGACAATATCTAAGGTGCCCACCCTGATAGTTTGAAGCCGAGTGGTAGTTTAGTGGGTTAACGTTCTCTCATATTTCACCATGTACCTACTCTAATAATTGCCTCTGCTTCTTTATTTAGAATCATCAGTGATTCTCACCTATTCTCCTATCTTTCATTTCTTAACTGTTTTCATTTTTATTACTAATTTCTTCTGTTATACAAAAGTAGGGAATGTAATATGATGGCCTTCCATATAGATAGCATTTGTTTGTTTCAAGAGTTTTTCAATATTTTTGCATTCTTATATGAATTCCTCCATTTTTATAACCTAAAGTCTTTTAAATTAAATTCTAGATATGGTGACATTTTACATGAAAATAAGTCAGTACACTCATGTAACTGACAAGAATGTTGATTTTGCTTGTTTGGTAGATATTACCAGGAAGCCATTAGTATAGCTAATAAAATTAAATATAATTTCTTAATATCATCTAAAACCATGACAATATTAAAATATCCTTAATTGTTTCCAAGATAATTATTTACAATAGGTTTTGAATCAAGGTTCATACTCCATTTGGTTATTTCTTAAGTTTCTTTTATTTTATTACAAACTTGTTTAATTTATACCATTGATTTACTGGTCCTTTTGAACATAGAATATTCTAGATTTGTTATTTGTTATTCATTTTATTCCTCTATTTTTTGTTTTCTTTTAACTTGTTGTTAAATCTTAGACTAGATTACATCCACACAGATTTTTTGTTATTGTTGTTTGCTTTTAAACCAAGAGTATTCACCGTACTTAATAAGAAAAGCAATATCTGGTTTCCTTACTGGGTTGCTGTGATGTATCAGTGGTTTGATGAACTGGTAAACTGATTCCCTCCAAAATAAGATATTGATTAACATTATATTTATATGTTTATTATCCATTCACAATTGTTTCTTAGATCTATTATCTCTTTAGACATTGCAAAGTGGCAATTTCTGTCATTCCTTAGGCATTTATTAAGTGGAATTTTTATTATTATTATGATGATGTGATGCTTGTACATCCTTCTGGTAATTTGAGACCTGTATACAATGTGTAAGGCTCAAATCAGGATAACAAGCACTTCCATGTCCTCAAACATCAATCATTTCTATGTGTTGGGAACTTTCATGCTCTTCTAGTTATCATTTTCATCCAAAGTGGCCCTATAGTGCTATAGAAAAGCAGAACTGATTCTTCTTCGTGTTTTAGTGAACCTTATCTAAGTGCTTTCCATCCTCACCTCTCCCCATCCTTCCCAGTTTCTAGCAACCACTATCCCATTCCATTTATATGAAATTGTTTAAAAGAACTTTATTGATTATTTGGTTGCCCAAAATGTACCTAGGCCCAGAAAAGAAGGATAAATGCTTAATTTTCCCCTTTCACAGTTATGCATTAACACTCTTTAAAGGTGACTAATGAAGATTTGACATTCTATTGCCGTTGCTTACACTGTCATTATAAATCACAGATTTTGTGTGTGATGGTTTCAGTGCATTGCAATCATTATTCTTTCTGATACTTAACAATAGAGTATTCTCAATAAAATCATGAAAGTTATAAGCTTTTGGATTATTTTACATTTTTCAGAAAGCAGTAGATGAATCAGATTTTGAAAGCAACAGAAGTTAATGGTAAATATGGAAAACATTTTCAGAATATGTAATTCACTAGAAAACTAACAAAATATCAAATGAGATTTATATAATGTGCTCCTTTAGAAAACAACTTTGTCATAATCAATAGTTTTATCTATCTACATATATAAACAGTAATTATAAAAATTAGTTAAATATTATAATTAAAAGTATCTTTCACAACTGCAATTAAAATTATGAACTGTGTAGAAAAATAACAAGATATGTGACGAGCCTTCATTTAAAAAATGAAATCAACTCTACAGGGTAATGTAATGAAGCTTTAATAAAGAAATAGACCAATGGTCTTCCTGGGTAGGGAGATTTAATTGTACCAATATATATTTTCTTCTAATCTGGGAACAAAAAAGTGAAACATAATTTGTAAATGTTAAGTTACAATATAAAATAATAATAAAAATAATGCCATGGAAAAAGTAGATAGACCAGTAGAAAAAACTACACTGTTCAGAAAGAGATATAAACTTTTACTTAGTGTGTGGTATACTATGAAGGTGAAAAGATAGCTTATTTATTAAACGTAGTGTAACACTGAATACTCTTTTGGAAATTAAATGTACTCATGTTATTATTTAAAATAAAATTAATTTCTGATGAAATTTATTATTTGTGTGTAAAAATACAATCATAAAATTATTAGAAGAAATTATTGGTAAATATTTTGAGAATTTTTATGCTGGGAAATTTATCTCCAGACATTGATTCATGAGTCAAAAATCATACAGAAAATACTATTAGATCATAATATATTAAATTAGAATCTAGCATGCAGCCTTGTACTTATTGTTAATGAAGGATGTGATGAAATAAGTCTCTTTTGTACTCTGCATAAGGGAATATTAATTTCACACATTTTCATTACAGTATTCTCCTAAAGCTTTAAATTTCATGCATACTTAAGAAATTTATTTCAAGATAATAAAGCCAAGCCAATAGTGTGCAAAAATGAGCAAAGTATGTCATCAGCAGCATTTTTTGTGTCATCAGAAAAACCAAAAGTAATATAAATACCCAAAATAGGAGTCTTTATAATGAATTGTGTTAGTTCCATAAAATAAACATGGTATGAATTCATTAAAATCATACATTTTATAATTAATGACATGCAGGGAAGTAAAAAAGCAGTTAAAAATAATATTACATGCGATACAATTCTATTTTTTAAATATACACATCTATGTGTGTTTAAATATGTTAGAAGAATATTTAAAAAGAAGTAAGGGATATTTGTCTCTGGTTATGAATTACAAGTGTTGTTCAGGAAAACTGGAAGGGAAATGTTTTTCAGAGTTATATCTTGAGTCCAAATACCTACTATATATATGTGTGTGTGTGTGTGTGTGTGTGTGTTTTCATTATATTCTTCTATTTATCATTCATTCAATAATTTTAAACACCTATTGAATGATAATATGTCTTCTTTCACAACTCTTACACATAAGCACAATTCTGCTTTTTCATAGTGAGAAACTGAACAATGCTTCAGAAAAGAATGAATATTTGAGTTTATTCATTTTTCATTCAAAAATATTGAGGATTTGCTAAATGTCAACTGCTGTTCTTTATGCTTATAAGTTAGTGAAAACCAAAAACACAGAAACAGAAGCATTCCTGTCTCATGACATGATATGTGATCTTGAAAAATGGTGATGTTTCATCAAAGGATGGCAGGAATAAAAGGATAGAAAGGTGTTCTATGTGAGGGAAAACCAGTAAGTACAGAGACACATTAGTGCCAGCTTGCTCCAGCTGGTGTCTCAAGTAGTGAGTGTGGCAGAATGGGATAGGAACTTTGTTGGTATTTTTTTATGCTCATTGTTACCTTCTTTCCTTTCTCTCCTTTAAAATCATGTTCTCTTGATTAATATGAAAAATTCTTATACACCTTTTAAGACTCTGCTACTAGATTTAACTGGAATTTCCCCTCAAGCTGCTACTCCTGCCACCTGTGGCTCAGTTAAGTGATTCTTTTCTGTGTCTTTCATAGAAATTATTCTACAGTCATTATCTATTCATGTAACTGATTCAACAACTTGACTCCTAGGTTCTTAAGAAATTGTGGGTTTACAAGTATCTCCAATACTAAAGACTGTTCCAGACCCATAGTATGTAAATATTTTTGCATGATTAAGTACTACACCTAATTCCCTAAATAGAGTTTCTCAATGCTGTCATTATTGCATTTGAGACCTAATGATTATTTGTAGGAGAACAAATAATTCTGTATATTGTCGGATGTTTAGCAGGATCTGCCTGCTAGTGTGCAACTAGGTGCCAGCAGCATCTCTCCTGCCCAAGTGTCTCCAGACATTGCCAAATGTTTGCTCTGGTGTTGGCATTGCCTGTCATCTACCATTGAGAACCACTGCCTTAAAACTGTGCAAATTGCAATTCCAGTGAGTAAGAGTAGAACTGGAAAGTGTGAAATGAGAATTCCCCACGACTTAGTATTCTTTTTGGTCCAAGTATTCTCTACATTAATTGTTGGACTCCAACCCTATACTAATTTTTAGTAAGTTATTGTTCAGTGCAACCAAAGAAATTGTATATATAAATATCTAAATAATGTCCTAGAAAAACATATTTGATTCTTAGGAAATCTTTTGAAACTTTTCCTGTGTAAACTCTTTCTCATGGATGCATTGATTATTTCAAATCTTCATTTTCTCTTTATTCTTTAACATGAAATGACTCATATTTTTAAAATGCATTTATCACATGTGTACCTATATATGTTGTTAAAAAATGTAATAAAATGAATGCCCTTGTACCTAGTACCCAGCATACCAACATTTGGTATTGCCTTATTTTATTTATTTATTTACATATTTAAAAAAAAGAGAGAGAGAGGGACAGTGAGAGAGAAAGAGTGAATCAATTTTATTTAGTTTTTCATGTGGTCTTTGTTGCTCGGACACTTGGTTGTATACTTGGTGCTGGGATTTGAACCTCGAACATGCCAGGCAAAAGCCATAACCACTGAGCCACTGCTCCAGCCCCTATTTTATTTATTTTTAATTTCTTTCTTTCCTTATTTTGGTACTAGGGATTGAACTGAGGGGCACATAACCCTGAACCGCATCCCCAGCTCTTTTAATTTTTTATCTTGAGACAGGGTCACCGTAGTCTAACCCTGGTCCTTGGCTTTGCTGACAAAGACTTAGTTTTTTGGGTGTCCACAGACGCAGAGGAGGACTGGTTCATGAGACTGGTGAGCACTGAGGTTCTGAGGAGAATGGAACACTCATGAGAACTGGTCATTGCTCTCTGCATCCCTGTGCTCAGATAGTTAACATTCTCCAGGAATGCATCCTGGTGAGCAGGGAGTGGATGCTCTTGGGGCTGACCCAGTGACCCACAGTAGCCTGGGGTGTCATCTCTACATGGGGCTGGTCACCAACAGGATGAGGTGCTCCTGGAAGCAACCTGGGAAATTCTCTGCAAAAAGCCCAGCTGAAGATGAATCAGTCCTCTCTCATTTCCCCCAGTGACCCCTTTCTGGCACTCTGCAATTAGGTGATGGTTGGGTCTCACTGAGTTGCTGAGGCTAAATTTGAAGTTAACATCTCACTGCCTCAGCCTCTGGAGCTGCTATGATTAAAGATGGGTGTCCCTTCACCCAGCTTGCCTTGTTATTTTAATTTTGCCATTTTGTAATGTGTAAAACTATTTTACTGTTATTTTTCCTGTTGAAGTTAAACAGCTTTTTTACATATTTTACTATTCATCTATATTTTCTCTTTGTGAAAGTTTTGTTCATTTTGTTGCCCATTGTTAATTTTTTAAAATATTTTTCTTAAAAATGATGAATTCTTAATTTAAAATACTTTAATATTAATCTTTTCATTTATGTGTGTTTTGTGTGATCTCATAAGGGCTGTGTCATATTTTCACTTTCTTTGGAGTGTGTTTAAAAAAGAGTTCTTGATTTTAATGTGATCATACTTTTTTTTTTAAACAATTACTGAAATTTAAAAGAAGGCTTCTGGCCCCAGAAGTCATGAACATATTTTTCTTTTTCTTTCCTTTTCTTTTTCAGTTTTTACACAGGGGATTGAACCCAGGGGGCACTTTACCACTGAGCTACATCCCCAGTCCTATTTATTTATTTATTTATTTATTTTTCTTGTTTTGAGACATGGTCTTGCTAAATTTCTGAGATTGGCCTCAAACTTGCAATACTCCTGTCTCAGCTTCCTGAGTTGCTGGGACAATAGGCATTCCCCACTACTCCCAGCTATGAAAACATTTTTCTGTATATTTGTCAAAATGTTTTCAATTTTGCCTCATATTTATGTCTCTAATCTCTTCTGGAATTGATAATTACATCCGGTGTAAAGTGTCAAGTATTGAGGATTTTTTTTTTTGCTCCTTGGTCAGATACCATCTCAGTGAGGTCTACCTTGATCACCCTAAATAAAATTCTAATTCCTTTACACATTCTGGAGATATCTGCTCTTACCTTTGTTGATTTTCTGTCTTTTTTTTTTTTTTTTTTAGAGAGAGAGGAGAGAGAGAGTAAAAGAGAATGAATGAACTTTATTTAGATTTTCATCTGATCTTCTTTGCTCCAATACACTGTTGTATATGTGGTACTGGGGTTTTAACCCGGGGTCCTCGCACATGCCAGGCAAGCATGATACCACTGAGCCACCAGGGAAGCCCCCATCTTAATTTTCACTTAAGCACATGTTATATTTATATTTCAGTTCTGTATTTGTTGTCACAGTGCTATTTATTGAGCTGATCCTGGCTGCAAACAGGAAGTACCGTTGCTCACTCTGTTTTCTATATTCTGGTTCACTGGTCTATTCTGATACATAGAGCTGTATATTTCATTGTGTGTTCTTGTGTTATCTCCACACTGTCTTAACGATGGGACTTTTTAAATTAACTTGATGTGATAGGACTAGTTTACCACCTTGTTTTTCAGAACTGACTCTGTTACATGTGGTTCTTTCAACTTCTGTTCAGTATTAGAAACAGCTTTACTAGTACCCTGACAAACCCTGCCAAAAATTTTTACTGTAATTCCATTAAAACAACTTGGGAACAATTGTCACATGTAATATATTCAAACTTTATTTATTCAGGTCTTTTTCATTACTTTAGCAAAGTTTTATAAATCTCTTCATAAAATCTTGTGTTTTTGTTAGATTTATTCATAGATACCTTTTATGATAAATATTTATTTTTAAACTATAATAGTTGCTTGTCACTGATACATAGAAATATAAAAAAGTTTTGTATGTTAATTTTATTGAAATATGCTAATAATTAGTCTGAATTTTTGTGTTAGGACTTATTATCATATTCAAATAAAGATAATTTTATGTTTTTTTCATTCCAACTCAAGTACTATTTATTTTTAAGATATTGAGCTAAAACCATCAATATCTTAAGGTATAGAAATGTTGATAGTAGGCATCTTAGTCTTGTTCCTGGTATATCCTGCAAGTCTTTACTCTTATCATCTTCTTAGTGAAGTCTACCCTGTTTAAAATTGCAAATCCCCACACATTCTAGACCCTCTCACCCACTTATCTCTTTTGTTTGCCTTTGTAATGGTGTTTACCCCCCTGACATGATCATGTTTTATTTGTGTGCCACTTTATTTTTCATTTACCACTATCATGAGGAGGTATGAACAGGATTGTTACCTAAGTTATTTTAAGCACATAATTATATGACTAAAAGTTTAGGTATTTATATCATATTTTGCAAAATTGTTATTATTTCACTTAGTTTTTGCTTTTATGCAATACTGGGATTGAACTCAACGGGCACTCTACAACTAAGTTATATCCCTAGCCCCCAGTCTCACTTCTGTTCTTTTTTGTTGTTGTTTTTTGTTTGTTTCGTTATTGTTGTTTTTGAGACAGCTCTTGTTAAGTTGCCAAGGCTGGGCTCAATCTTTTAATTCACCTGCTTCAGCTTCCTGAAACACTAGGATTATAGGTACATGATAACGCATCTGGCATTACCATTGATTCTTTTAGGATTTCCTGGAATCTGTAAAGAGAAATGATTCAAGGTCTTCCTGCCTATCCAAAAGAAGAGTAATGTTAAATACTAATAGATAATGGTCATCCTTACTCCTGCCCTGACTCTCATCTATTGCCTACAAAATATCAATAATTTTACTTTCTCTATAGCTTAATTTTTTCATCTTTGTAATATGATCTAATTGCCTACTTTTATAAGTTTTCTTTGTCTTTACAGTCTAATTGTTTTTTAGATTGTCTCAATATTATTTTTGAATTTTCAAAGCACATTGTGAATCTTTTGAATATGTAAAATAATCCTTTTTTTATTCTAAAACATTTTCTTAGATTATAGTTTTACTTCAGATACTACTATATTTGTTAAACTTTCTTTGCATGTTTTCCATTTCCAGGATTTTCTCATTGACCCTTTTACTTGTTATAGTAGTCCCCTTTTGTCTGCAGTGTGACTTCAGTTACCCTACTTTAACTGGGGAGCCAAAAATATTAAATGGAAAATTTCAGAAATGAAAAAGTCATGTTCTTAAATTACATGGCATTTGGAGTAGCATTATGAAATCTCATGATACACTGAACTCTTTCCCATCCACATTGAAAATCATCCCCTTCTGTGGTATAGCTATACTATTTACTCCACTTACCTATTAGTCACTTAGTAGCTGACTGAGTTATCAGGTCAACTATCATGGTATTGATGTGGGCTTTTTGAGATGAGCCCAGATTCTCTGCTCCCACTGAGAATGGAGTCTGGGCCACTACAGATTCCAGCAACCAAAATAGTCTGCTTCTAGTGTTTGCAGCTATTCCCAGTTAAACCTGGGAATTTGGGCTGCCTGCAGGTGTCTGCAGCCGAAAATGTTAGCAACTCTCCTGCTAAAAGCTGGGTATTATAGCTCTTGGTGTGGTGGAAATTCATCCCAGTAATTCGACGCCAATCTGCTGGGTCCTTGTCTCATGAATTTGAAGAATAAAATCCATGGACAACCACGGAAGGAGGAGTAAAAGGAGTAGGATTTATTTAGAAAGAAGAGCAGAGACTCCGCAAGGCGGAGGGGTACCTGGAACCTGGATACAGTCTAATGGAGGTTAGGCCAGGGGTTATATAGATTTGGGGTATGAGCATAATTAACATTCATGCAAAGCAGGCATTGAGAAATGCATTAACTCCATTGGTTAAAATCTATGTAAAACAAAAGGTGGCAAATACTTCCTAGTTCCCCCCTGTGACCACCCCCATCTTTTAGTTGGGACAAAGGTGAGCCTCATGGTCTTTTTTGCATTTGAAGGCTCTGAGCATGCCTTGTCAATCACTCTCTACCAGCTAGCTCTTAGAGGGGCCCTTTTTCCTGTCCTGACTATCTAGCCATTTTACTATCTTTCCTAAAACTGTCTCAGTATGGCAGTGGTTGTGTCCAGGTAACCTTTACTAATAGCAAAATAAAAAGCATGAGAGCCAAGAATAGTGATGTGGCCATTGGCATTAGCCAAAAAGAACCCCTGAGATACTTCCTTTGAATAAAAAGTGACAGCTGTCCTTACGGAAAGAAAGAAAAATACATACTGAGGTTGCTGAAGTCGAAGGTAAGTTATTGTTAATTTCTTCCTGTCACTAATATATGAAATGAGCTTTATCAAATTATGTCTGTGTAGGAAAAAGATAATATATTTGAGATCCGGTACTGTCTGGAGTTTGGGCATTCATTGGGGGTTTTAGAATATGTCTCTCCTGGAGATAGAAGGACTTCTGTATTTCATCTCATTTTGATTCTTTGTTTTCCTTAAAAGTCTCTTATTAAGGTTTTACCAGAATCCATTATATTTTCGATATTATTTAATTTTTGGTAATGTTTCTGTAGACTTGTCCTTTTCTTCATTTTCTTTGCTGAGGTCAGTAAACTCATTGCATTATTTCTATTTCTAGTTTATATTTGTCATCTATCTATGTGTCTATCTATCTATCATCTGTCATCTATGTATCTGCCTGTAATCCCCACATGCTTGTTTGAGGATTTTTAAATTAAATTTAAGAGTTAAGCTGAACTAAAATTTGTAACAGTTGTCTTCTGTCCTATGGATTATTTTTTTTCTTTTCTAGCACAGAGCATTTTATCACTGAAGCATTTGGATTTGAATTTTCTGTTCTTTTTTCCATTTGCTTTTTATGGAGTTTGCCTTATTTTTCTATTCTAGGCCTTTTGAGGGGGAGAGTCACAAATCTGGAAATGGCCCTTCTGTCAGTATAGTGAGGTCAGTTTCTTCAGTGAATGCTATTGGGAGAAGTAGGGACTCGCATGCCTAATTTCAGTTTGGTCTCTGAAAGATTCTTCATTTTCAACTCTTAACTTCTCCTTTTTCATTTCTGCTACATCACCAAGGGCTTAATCCTTTCTCTCTTTGTGTGTTCATTCCAAGTAGTAGGGCTTTTCACAGCTACTGACATCTTCAGTACCTGCAGTTTTCAGAGCCCTTCCTCGTAGCTGGTGCTATAGACTGCCCAACACCAGATGCGCATTCTGTCACTTGCTGCTTCAACTTCTTTTTCTGGGGCCTGTGCTTTGTCCATCAACTCCACCTTTTCCTAAGCTGTTCTTCTAAGCTTCTCTTTTTCTACTCTCAGCACTCCCAGGCTTATAGTTCTGCCATGTCAAGAGTTGTATTATAATATGGTATTTATATCTAAATTATCTAGCTAACTTGATGTTATAATATTTTCTGTTTTTTAGTGTGGCTAAAATCTTGAGACATGTATAATTTTATATGCACTCTTTTTTGATATTATCATTTTGCGAGAGGACTTAAGAAGAGATTCAATTGTCAGGAAAGCGTTATTGTGCCAAGTCCCGGGATTTTCTTGGGAATACAATTTAAAATGATGGTTTTCCAAGGTCAATGTGTACAGTAAAATCACTTTAGGATTATTTTCTATAGGTTTGTTATGTTTTTCATTTTAAAATGTTTCTTTTGTGGCTTTAAGTTGTATGTTTATAGTTGAAGTCAGTGTTTTGAGAAAAGAGTTCTTGCAGTTTTGATTTTCACTACAATAACTGGCAAAATAACTTATATGTAAGAGTTTATCCATTAAAATTAATTATTTTCTTATTAAGGCTATTATTCATTGATAGCAGGAAAAACATTTTATATAGAAAATTATAAGAAAAATATATTTGGTTTATTTAAATGTTATTTTAAAAGTTTCTTACACAGATTATTGCTGAGAAATGTCTTTTAAAACAAAATAAAATGCAGTTTCTTAAAAAGAGACTACATTTTAAGGATACATGCATATAAGAACATATTCTCCTGATAAAACTGGAAATAATGGAGACTAATTTCTCCAATTCATATTTTTCTTAATATCTTCTGTGTTAAAAAAAAATGAGCACCCATAAATTTTATTCTTTATTTTAGTATGTGTAAAAATTAGAGCAGCAAACAATAAGAAAATAGAACACATTATTTTAATCTCTGCTATTTATTAATTCACTTAATTTAAATGCAAATTATATGTTTTAATAATCATAAATTGCTTGGCATCAGCTTGTTCCTGGTAATGAGCAGCTCGAGATGGAACTTTTTTGAAATTCTAATAAAGCATTCTATGGAGCCTTCTTCCTTTGTGAACATGGCCGTCCCTTGAAACATACTGAAATAGAGAGCTGAAATGATAAAACCTCAGAAGAAGATTTTTAAGGTTGGAATAGGAGCCACTCTTGGCTTCATGGCTAGATCTGTACATTGAAGTTAAGAAGCAATTTCAAATCAGTCTGCTGAAGGATTTTACTTCTGATCATGAGCAAATAGAGGCCCTCTCTCCAGTAGGTGTCAGAAGTCATGTGATGGACACTAACGATGTCTGTTGCCTTTTATCATCTGTCAGGGACAAGCCACATTTATTCCTACACAGACAGTGAGAACATTTAATGAAACAAAACAGCACTATTGAGCTCCAGGCTTCCAATCCTCTTTGGCCCTAGAAATGAGCCCCAGGTTCATTAAATTGTGGCTTGTGGAGGTACACCACAATTATCTAGTGAATCAAAAATTACAGTAAGATCCCAAAGCAAATCTTTAACACAAACTGACCCTCTCATCTCTATGTCAAAAGTTCAAACCAATTCAGTAAATAAATATACACACACACATATAAACTGTTAACACTTTTTGATATAAATTATATATTCATTAAAAATATAAAATCTAATAAATATCCCAAATCAAATACCCTAATATATCTTCTAATAATATTTATAATTTTTTTGCTATTTAGCCTTCCAGACTTTATGAGACATTCATATGCATATAAAACATGGAACTTATTTGTTTCCAGTCCTCTACCTATGGCTATAGTAAAACCCAAACTGTTGCTATCTTAAACCAAAAGATGTATAAATGTAGGAAGACACTGACCCATCATATTCCCATATTCTTTCTTATTTATTCAATCAACAAATATTTATTGGTTTCTACTATATGTAAGACACTTTATTAAAAACTAGAAATATAGCATGAACAAAAAATAATAAATAATCCCTTTCCATACAGAGTTCATATTCTGAAGAATTAGGAAAACAGATATAAAATAAACAAATGAAAAAATACATGTATATAAACATGATCTTCCAGGTGGTAAGAAGTGCTACGGAGAAATGGCAGCTAGGGAAGAGGGAAAATGAGGGTCCCTATTTATCCCACTAAACATTGCCCCATCCACAATTCAGTCTTTCCTTAATTCACAAGATATGCTTCAACCAACCTTAAGACCTTTGCACTTTATACCATGCATTCATTTGCCTCTTTCTAATATTTGCTCTAATTGCCTCTTCTCAATAAGACCCATCCTAAATACCTTATTTAAAACTTTAACTTGATAGTCTGTCCTGCCCCAGCACTCCCAAGTGCTCACTATGACTTGACATAGTCATTTCTATCTATGCATATCACTTTTGAACATTCTGCATATTTTACTTCATTGCTATACATATTGTCTATGTTCAATCTTTTTTCCATCTGAAGGTATACTGTTTATTTTCATTCTCTTCTTTAAGGACTGTAAGATCTACAAGGACAGGGTTTTTGCCGAATCTCTAATGTAATTGAAGTGCTAAAAAAAATTTATCTGGCATATAGTAAGTATTCAAAAAACAATGTTGAGTGCAATGGCACATGCCTGTAGTTTCAGTGACATGGGAGTCTGAGACAAGAGGGTCACAAGTTTGAGACCAGTCTCAGCAACTTAGTGAGACCCTGTCTCAAAATAAAAAGCAACTAGATATGTAGCTCAGTGACAAAGCAACCCTGGGTGTAATCCCTAGGACCAGTATTTGTTTGATGTTTAAAGTACAGATGTTAAAAAATTAAGTCTCAAGTTTTGAGAAGATAAAGATGGAAATAAAAATTTGTGAATCATATAGGCTTAGGTATTAAGTCATAAACTTGGAAGAAATTTCCTGGGGAATGAGTGAAAATGAATGAGAAGAGAGGTCCTAGATAAAAACTCTTTAGTATGTCCATGTTTAAAAAAAAAAGAAAAGAAAAGATTGGCGAGATGAGGAAAGTACAAGAAAGAAGGTGAGAAAAGTCTTCGTAAAGAAGGCAAGACACAAGCTGAGCATGATTTCATGATTTTTATGATCCAAACAAAGTGTTTGAATGAAGAAAAGGTGAGCAAATTTGGAAGATATGTCTTTTTTGTAAAGACAAATGTGCAGCAATTCTTCAGTTTTGCCACTCTTTTAAATACTGTGCTACAGGGTAACCTGTGTATCTTTGGTGATAAAACAATTATTATAGTAACTCCTATCTCATTATGAAGTATTATAAAGTTTCTAATTTTTATATAATTTGCCATATGCAATACTGTAGCATATAAACTGTAGGGCAATACAGTGAATTAACAGAAAGTATGGTATATTCCTTAAGATGCTCAAACTCCAGTTTAGAAACAACTGATTTAGAAAAAAAGATTCAGAGGGAACTCAGATTGAAATCCTTCAAAGAATACCCCATCACATTCTTTCTCAACTCCTTCCTCATGTTTGATACTTCTGTAAGGTGGCACATCTTTCTGTGAAAACATGTCTATTTTAGATAGCTCTTCATTGCTGTGACCAAAATACCTCACAAGAACAACATAGAGGAGGGAAAGTTTATTTTTGACTCATGGATTCAGAGGTTCAGTCCATGGCTGTCCAACTGCATAGCTGTGGACCCAAGGTAAGGCACAACATCATGGTGAAGGCGCATGGCAGAGGAAAGCAGCACGGGACATGGCAACAAGAAGAGAGAGCTCTGCTCACCAGGGACAAAATACAGAACTCAAAGGCACACCCCCAGAGGCCCATCTCCTCCAGTCATTTCCCACCTGTCTATAATTACCCAGTTAATACAAGTCAGTGGATTAATGCACTTTTTAGGTTAAACTCACCTCAGGACTTTCTTGCATTTTTTAAAGATAATCAATGGATTTTTTATTATTGTAATTATAGTTATACAGATTAATGGGGTTCATTGTGACATGTTCATCTTGCATTCTTTTACACGAGAGTTTTCAGGGGACACCTCATACCTAAACCATAACACTGCACTACCTGATTCTTCCCTCCCTTCCAGACAATCTCCAAGCAGTGTTAACATCACTTTCTGTCTCTTTTATCTATTCTCTTGCATCCTGTTCTCGTCTTCATTACTGTGAGCATCTTTTACGAGGACTTTAATACTACTATTTGCATCTTCTCTTTGAAACCCAATATGGTATAAGACATCCTACCCAAGGTTCATCTGTTCTTGCCAGTTCTCCTTTGAACCTCTTTCTACTCTTCACCCATTATACTTTGATTTCTGTCCTTATATCACCATCTCATCTGCTCCAGCTGAGGTTATCAATAATCTCATAACTGTCCATTTCAATGAGCACTTTTTAATTCTTTCTTTGCCTGTCTATGGCATTTCATGCTGATGGACGCTACGTGCTACTTGATGCCCTTTCTTCCTGGTGCAGCTGTCATGTCACCTTTCCCTACCTGATTCTTTGCAGCCTTTTCTGTGGCCTCCCTTTTCTTTTTCTAACCCTAAGTTTCAGTGGCTCTCAAAATTGAGTCTAAGGTCCTCTTACCACTCCTTAAAGTCTTTAATCTACATGAACCCCTTGTTCCAGTCCAGTTCAGCTCCTTCATTCCATGGCTCACCTGTGCATTGCCTTTCTTCTCTTTCATTATTCTATTCCCACTTTCAAGGTTCTTTCCCATTTGCACCACCAATTCAGTCACACATATCTAGTACTGGTGCTTCAAGACTCAACTAAAGAGACCTTTCCTATTCTTCCACCAAGCACTTCAAGTGTCCCTTTAACAAGTCACTTTTCACACCTCATCCAGTATTAGAATTATTTATGTAGCCTGTTCTCTCCCTGTGAGCTCAATTTCTAATTTATCCTTTCCTGTATAGGCATTGGATATAGTCAAAACTAATTAAATAAAGAATAAATAAACAAGAAAATAAGAATGTCTCATACAACAATGGCACAGACACTAGGAAGAAGTCATTTAGTTAGCAACATCTGGGTTTGCATAGTGCAATTCTCAAATTAAGGACTGAGCAATGTAACTCCTGTGCTGTTGAATGTGTAGTGCTTCCTGAGATGTCTCAGTAAGTAGTGGATGTGCATACATTCACTAAGAAATACTGTTTTCTACAATTCTTAATATGGACACCAAAATATAAAAACACATTTACAAACATTCAAATCATAGTGGTTGTCTTTTCTTCTGTTACTTTCAACGAACCATTTATATGTATATCAATACTGTTTCTTTCACGTTTTTACAATGTTTTTAGACATTTATTATGTATGATTTCACAGTTCTCTGACTACCTTGGCAGAGTTCACTCTGAAATAAAATTAACATTAATGATTATTAATAACATTTTAATGGAGCAT
Organism: Aplodontia rufa; assembly: GCA_004027875.1. NCBI lineage: Eukaryota > Metazoa > Chordata > Mammalia > Rodentia > Aplodontiidae > Aplodontia > Aplodontia rufa. Next base: position 18,976 of record PVKS010012162.1, on the reverse strand, counting down.
TATATTAACATGTGAGAAGATTAGGGCTTATTACTAGTATTCCTCATATGATAATTTCTTTAACAGTTTCAGAATTTATTATGCCATTATATTAACCCCTTTTCTGTCAGCACTCCTTGGGCTTACAACTACCCTAACTACTAAATTTAATTAACTAGGAGTAATAGCAACAAAAGCTCACTTACTGAATGCTGTCAGCCTAGGACCATTGGTAAGCACTTTAAGTGTATTATATTCTTTGTTCCTCACAGAACCTGGGAAGGAAATAGATAACAGTGTTATCCCTATTCTATATTGCAAAATTGAGTCTTAGATAATTGAATAATTTTTTCAATCATAATCTAGAAATAGTGGCACAAGGTTTCCAAAATAAAAGTGTCTGACTCCAGAGCCAGTCCTCTTTAACTATGCTTATTTGGCTTCTATATCTCTCTGATTTGAATCAGAGATATGTTTCATGTAGTTTGCCAGGTTGTGTATTTAACATCCAAGGTCATGATGTTCTAGGCTCTAGGAAAAACAACAACTACTAAATATTTCCAAACACTGAAATAATTAAACACAGCATGGTTTGCAGTGAATTTATTGGTACCCATAATGTTTTATTTTAGAAACATTAGCTTAAAAGAAAATGAGCCTGAGATAAGCTTTTTTGGTGCTCAATGTTGGCTTCTATTTAAGTGCTCACAAAAATATATTTTAAACAATCCCTTTTAGAATCTTTCTTGGAGACAAATTCCCTGGAGTTAAGTTCCCAAACTTGCTTTTGAACACAGGACTAAGTTTATCCACCTGAAGTCTTCCAAAACTTTCAAGTGAAAAACTTCAGTTCTTTATGATTCCTTAAGGATATCCAAGATGAGTGATGGACTAATATAATTTCCTTAAATTCTGAACAAATAACATTTGAAAGCTAGGAGGCCCAAATGTAATGGAAGTACATCAATTACATTTCTCTTATAGACTTCAGGCTTCAATTTTCTCTTACTAGCATTTGTTCTATCTTTCTTAGCTGAGGAGCATTCTCTTTGACAATGAAAGCAGAAAAGTCATGCAAATTCGTCAGATCTGTTACCTATTTGTTGTCTGTCAGTATTATTCGGTTACACCTGAGCAATAGGAAACCGGGAGATTCCTTCCCTTTCTCCTTTTTATTTATTTTTTCTTTTCTTTCTTTATTTCTTAAGAGAGAAGGGAGGGGGAAGGAGAATCAGTTTTATTTATTTTTTCTTCTGGCTTTTAGTTTTCTGACACTTAGTTGTGCATGTGGTGCTGGGACTCAAACCCACGTCCTCATGCATGCCAGACAAGTGCTCTAACTGCTCCAGTACCCGCTTCCTCCTCTAATTTGGGATATAAGTAAGTGAAAAATTATTATATTTTTCCTTGGCAATTTTTACCCACTTTGGTTCATTTGAGAGCTTAGAATCACTGATGTCATTCTATAGAAGTCCTTAATACTTGTGGGGTGGTGGGAGAGGGTAGCAGGGGCAGGACAGAATGATATGCTTCATAATACACTCTTTTACTTTGAAATCTGTTGGAAAGCCTTTTTTGAGGATATACATATATGATTTCAAATAGATGATTATGGATTATTCTGAATTAACAAACCACTTTGATGAAGGCTCTGGACATCCCTTCCCAAAATATTATAAGTGCACATGCAAATTTCATATAGCTTCATGGAGCTTATAAACCAGTGTCTCTTAAAAACCAGTGACTTTCATTCATGGACTGTTCTGGAATAAATCCTGTTCAAAAACCCGATTAGATATTTTCCCATCTTCATCTTCACTGGAATTATGGAAATTTTACTAAAGCAATTTAGTTTCTAATATAAAGAATTTAATAATCTGTTCTGTGGTCACATATCATGCATCTATGCCCGCCTTTACTATTAATATTTTGAAAACTTACTTCGTAAGATTTAGTTACTACCCATCTTTATACCATGGCTGTTTTGTAATGTTTGTTCATTAAAGGCAATGTTTATAATTTTAAAACTTAGGGGCTTTCAAGTGTAATGTTAATCAAGGTACTTGGTGTCTCTAAGCTAGTGTGCTCATCTGCTAAATAAGATTAGAATATACCACACTCTTCATTTGCATGCTTGTTCGCTTGTCTGTTTTTTAATAGGTGGGAATGAGATGGGAATGTCAGCTCCCCGGTATCAGGAACATCATTGTTTTTGTTAATGCTGTTCCTTAGAACTTAGCTACAGAAGTGCCTAGCACATAGTAGGTGCTTAATGGCTAATTTTTAAATGAATGAATAATGTATCCAAACTTCTTAGCTGAAGATATTTCCTTGGTAATAATATTTAATCACAGGTATTACAATAATGTTTTTAAAACAAAACTATTACAAGGCAAGGCAAGATTCCCTGGAACAGCCTTTTAGCTGTGTCACTTGTAGCAAATGTTTAATCATTGTCAATTCTTGCTTCTTCCTTACTTTTGTCATCCCTTCCTCATAGATGCTTCCCCTGACAAATCTAGCTAATACTTGCTCCTATCCTGAGCCAAGAACTCTGCACTTTATCACCGTATGACTTTCTTCACAGTTATTTGTGTTATTTGCTGTTTATCACTTCATGGGACTAGGGAGTAAGTTTTCTGAGAGTAGGGACTTTGTCTTGTCCACTGTCCTATCTGCAGTGCCAGGCACCCAGTAGATACTCAATGTACATTTGATAAAGGACCAATAAGTCCTAAGAGATGCCTCTTCCTCTTAGGTCTACTTTTCCACATGCCTGTTAATGGTGTCAACTTTGGTCTTGCAGAACATGGAGCTCTACTTTCTTCTGTGGAGGATCCCATTGACTTCAGATACCCTGCTTTCTGGGGACAGTCCTCACAACTATTCTTCAGATTCTGTTCCCTTCTCCCTGTTAATAGTGCTTATGACTCTAAGTAGCATAGACTACTGGTTGCTGACCTACGAGCTATTTTCTGCTTCATTCTTCCAAACAGAACTTAAGGGGTCATCTTTGCCCTTCTTTCAAGCAACCATTACTGCTGGGGGTGCCAGGCCAGCCCCCTGAGCCAACCCTATGGTCTCATTCCCCTTTCTAATGATTTGTATGAGTGAAGACATAAGATTTAACAGTGGCCAATGAGTTGTAAGGAGGATTTCTGGACATTTCCGTGACTTGATAACAGCCTGGATGTGCCATCATGTAGTAAGTTCTAGAAAGCTCTAGAGAGCACTAGTATGTAAGAGTACAAGAGAGCAAGAGTAAAAGAAATGGAAACAAGAATGAGTGAAAGAATGAGAAAGACACAATCCAAGAGAGAGTCTATGATAAAGAATACAGGTGTACATAAAGATTGGCTCACTGGAAAGACCTATTACTATTACTATTTTCCAAGGAGATAACGGATAAAAAATGATTTTTCTATTGAACTGTCACCAAGCAGCTTCCTGTACAAGCTATATTTTCAAAGTAAAAAATTTTTTACCTGCTATTCACCATTAAATGATTAAATAATAAAAAATAAATTTCTATTCAATTTCTTAGATTATCTTAGAGGCCCTGAAAATGTCTTCAAATTATTCATTGATATAACTTAATGAGCAATGTGTTAAGTATCCAAAATCTTGAGTTTCTACAGTAACCTTCTTTTTCACTTGGTGATATTCAGGGTCTATTTACATGACATCATTACACACTTTCTATGAAGAATGCCAAGGAATGGCCACAGGTGTCTGGCACATTCTGACTATGGCCTGGAGACCTATATCATTAAGATAATAACCAGGAGTCATCCTGCTTGGCTATGTGTTTGAAATCAAAACAAGAGGCAAAACCAACATAAGTGCAGTTAATTTAAGGCACTTTCCCTCTATTTATTAAAGCTAATTGCAAGTCTTGCTTACAATTAACAAGTGCCTAAAGGATTAAAGTGCCCATGGCACTTGACATAACAGAGTGTCCATGGCACTGCCCCTAGATTTACTATTTCCAGGAATGAATTTCATTGCCTGTGATGTTATGGCTAGAAATAGTCCTTCTGTATAATAAGTATCAACAGTATTGTGGCAATGCCAAAGCAATTTATGATTTTTATGACAGTCTATACTGGTTTCTAGTATTAAAGTAATACAGCTGGAGGCTAATTAATGAATGCAGGTAGGATGTTCCATCCTGTAAGAGGGAGGTTGCTTGTTCCCTCACCGGCTGCTGGCTGTGGCTCTCATACTGATAGCATGTTGTTGCCAGTGTTGCCACCTCATTAGAAAATTAGCTTTTAATTAACTTTGGAAGCTGTTGCATGGCTTTTGATAGGAGGCATACATTTGTACACATCTTGTTGCAGAATTAAGCCGCCCCTTCATGTTTCTAATGGGCCTCTCCTGCCTTGCAGAAAAGCAGCAGTCTAGCCGCTTGCAGGCAGCCGCTCCATGGGTAGCAGTGGCCATGCAGCTCCAGCCTGCTCCCAATTACAAAGAGATGTCCTTTGGTGCCCTCGTGAGCAGCCCCTTACTCCAAGGCCACTTGAGACATAAAGCAGCAACAGAGAGGACCACAATTCCAGATGCTCCCCTTTCATTCTTCTGACCCCCAACCTGGCTTTAATGGCACATAGTCTGGAAAGGATGTGCCTTACCTCATTTTTATATTTAAACATCTCTGCCTGAGCACAGTGGTGATAAACCTACAGACAAGATAAATAGCTAGATTATCACTCTCTTCCCCAGGGGAAAGTCGTGCTGTCAATTAGGCTAATGGGGGTTCTGGGTTCAGCTCTGGCATGCCCTAACACCAGGAAGGCTTTTTGCCCTCCATGGCTGCAAAGCCCAAGGATGGATTTGAAAAGTGCCTACAACCCTAGGGTGGCAAGCCAGCAAAGAGGGAAGTCAAGAAGCCTGATGATTAATCATCTGCCACAGCAATGGGAGGGCAAGGAAGATGAGGCCCAGGAGACCACATCTTTTGAGCTTTATTATAATTATACATTGCCTCTTTCAATTCTATTTGGTGACTTAAAAAGAGATATGGGTGCTCTGTTTAAGAAATGAGGCATCGTTCTTCACCAAGAATAGATGTTCTTTTGTCATAATTTTTAAAGCACTTACCCTGACATCTCATTTGATCTTACTACCAGTCTCTGAGGGATGCAGAGCAGGTGGCATTTTCCTCATTTTGCAGATGATAGAGCTATGCAACACAGAAGAGGCTAGTAATTTCTCTCTGATCACACAGCCAGCTGGTGATAACACCAGAAAAGAGTCCAAATAATTAAACTATCCTGGCTCTTTATTGATGACTCTCTGCTGCATCATTCCTCTCCTTCCAACCACAGCAATGGTTATGAGCTATTAAGGCACTGTTTCTATAATTCTATTATGTGGTTATACATAGGAATCAAAAAATTAGCACATCCTTGCAAATATCCTGCTAAACAATTAAAAGGTTTAGTTATCACAGCATGGGAGAGCATACTTTTAGTCTGGATTTTTTTCTACAACTGGGTGGACTCATGGATGACATATTTTTTAAAAATAGTATCAGAAAGTCATAAACTCTGCAATGTTGGTATTTTCCATTCAAATAAAGTTCTTTGCACAGTGGGGGCTGGATTATAATTTGGGTGACTATGTATTCTGTTTTCCTGCATGAATCCTGGATTTCTGTTGTCCAAGTACTCCACTGGTTTAGCAATTTTTCTGAATAATAGTTCGTTTGGATAGTAAATATTATGGCACCCTAATTTTAAATAGAAGATTTACCTTCCAGATATACTGTCCCTCTGAAGAGATGACCTATCCACAACTTAACTTTTGGATGGTCTCAAGGAATACTTTATTAGTTACATACTCAGTGCTTTGCTTCGAGGATATGGTGGTGGTAACGAATACGATGTCATTGATCACTGCCATGCTTCGTGCTTTACCAACATTATTATCTCCTTTAATCACCCCCAGTCCTCTGCGTGCGGTGGTTATCATTATTGCCTGTATCTGACATGTGGGGAGCTGAGCCTCTTGATGATTAAGTAACTTGCTCAAGATTCCACAGCCAGCAAGTGCCTGCTAAGCCAGTATTTGAGCTCCTATTTCTGGTTTCAAAGTCTACGCTCTTAACAGCTAAGATTTTTCAGAGTAAGCCAGTCTTAGTCCGGATCCTCAATCTGTGCTTCAACAAATGTAAACCCCACAGCACTGTCTCAGACCTCCCAGGCTGCTTTCACTAGCTTCATCTAAATAATTGCTTTTCATACAATGCATGTTTTTGGACCCTTTTTCAAAGATTGATTTAGTGGAACCTAGACAGTTTCTTTTAATGAGTTTCACAAGTGATTTTCTACTTAAGCTATACTTTGAGACTCACTGATCTGTATCTTTCTAAGTTTTATTGTGTGTGAAAAATCTGGGTTTGATTAGAGGTTGCTAAGCAGATTGGGAAAGTTATGGACAGATCTTTTATTTCATTGAAAACTTCTGAATAAAGAACAATAATAACTATGGATATTAATCACCTACCTTGCACCAGAAACTTGTACGTATTTTATTGTATTTAATCATTATAAGAATTCTGTTAGGTGTAGGTGTGGATGTGTGTGGGCACGCATGCACGTGCGCCTGCACATTTTTCCAATAAGAAAATTGAGACTAGAAGTAAAATGCCTTTTGCTAAGTTATACATCCCAGGCGTGGGGTAGGTACACAAACTTTGATAAACAAATTTTACTTGATATTTATTCATATGGATGAAAATACATAAAAATTTTTAATAATAAGTATATTTTTATGTTCTGGCTTTTTTGTGTTCTTCTTTAAAACTTACGTTTTCCAAATTCCCTCCAGTGAGCAAATGTTATTTTTATGATCAGATAGCAGTAGCAGCGTAAAACTATGCTTTCTTGTTGGTTGGCTTTCTCAGCCACAGACTCTGAAACAAGGATTTGAGCATAAGTAGTGTATTTGGGGAATAACCCCTGCAAAGGCTTGAGAGAATGGAGAAATGAGGCAATTAAGGGACTGCTGTCCACACAGATGTCAATGTCCAGGTTACCATTTGTGGGTCTCTGGGATTCAGTACTGTTAGAGACCTCTGGAAAACTACAGAGCCCTGCTTTGAGGGGGACCACTTGAAGGTTGAGACATTTGGGGTGCTCATCAGATGCCACTTCTCAGCTATTTGCTTCTCCAGCCCTTTTGCCTTCCTTGTCTCTGAGATGAGAAAGCTTTTGTGGTCACAGAAGGCCCTCGGGAAAAAGAGCTGCAGATATTTGCAATAAGAATATGATCAGGGTGTGGGTGCAGAGCTGGATACATGATTAAGCAAAGGTGAAGCTCTGGTAGCTTCACTAACTACGTGTCTCCTGGCCAGGGTTACAGTTTGATGTTTCAAATGCTTACTGTTTCCTTATCAGTTGCTTCATGTATTTAATAATGGACATTATTAAACTTAGAACTAATTCATATCTATATTATGGCATATGCATATGTCTATTACTGTTACTGAATTTTTAATTTTCACTGTCTTGTTAAAGATTATAGGGTGGTGCGTGTCAGTTTATGTACATGGTATTGGCTTTTCACTTTCAAGACAAACAAATTTGAACCTCCTTCTACTTAATGAGATAAATGGGAGATCTGGAACATTGAATGTGATGTTTCTTCTTCATGAAAAAGGGTGGGAGCTGCATCCATTGTCTTGGACACCCCAAAGGGGAGCTCAATCTTATTGTTACAATAAACTGACAGATAAGAGCCAACAGTCCTTATCCATCACGACCTAAGTCAGCTGAAATGTTGCCTTTGCTTTTTGAGGAGCAGTAGCCTAACAGGTAGAAGAGCTACCTCTGATCGACCATGAGGAAATCACCTTTGGTAATTGAACCTCTCCAGGGAAAGTGCCAATTTTGTGATAAAAGCAGCTGTTCCTGCCCTTCTGTCCAGAAAGGGACAAAGCTGATTGGGAAAAAAAACCAATCAATATTGGGTCAACTTCATGTCCCTAGATGTCTCTACCATCCACATATGTCCATATCAAGGTAAACTCTGACCTGCATGAAGACAAAAAGCAGAAATTCTATCTCTTCATTGTTATCAGACATTCAAAGACAACCAAATAATGAAAGATAACACTTTTTGAAAACTTACTTTAAATGACAGATTGGAATGGTAGTACCAAAGGAATGTGATTATGTCTCTTCAAAAATTTGTATTATCTTGAGCAGCACAACAGGTGTTTGCTTCCCTTCATTCTGTATTTCAGCCAGAGACATTATTATATAGGAACAGCCCTCTTCATTAATATCAAACACATCCTTCCCTTGAGATCCCCGCAATAGTTAATTAAAAGCTTTCTCCCTGAAATACTTTCTCTTCCCCAAAGTCTCTGCATTGGTCCACAATGTGTATAAGTCAGGGGGCATACATTCTAGAGCCTCAGGAGAATATAGACATAAGTCCTCAATATGAAGATTACATATCAATGCTTAAAGTATAATAGACCTCAGGTGTGGAGGAGAAATCCAAAGGCAGAAGGAGAGGGGGTGGAGGTGTGAACTCCAAATCCATCCTTGAACCTTAAGCTTCTCCACTGCCTCATTCTGGGCCACATTCCCAATGGTGCCACTATTCCTCATGGTAGACCCAGTGATTTTTTAGAAAGAAGCCCTCCTCCCTCTCCTGACAATGTATTTAACCCTAACCATGAGGTTTGCTGTTTCTTTTTTCTTTTAGTCTGAGAAAAACTATTTACACCTTTGTGCTATGGAAGTCTCCTTACCTATACTAGATGCTCTGCCCCAGCCAATGGTAACATTTTCCTCAAGAAAGTAGCTGCAGACAAAATGATCTAACCTTTACTGTTTGCAATTTCTTCAAACAACATTCTAGATGGTTTTAAGAAATGAATAAATGAAGGTACTGTTTCCTCAAAATTTCCATTTAAATGGCTATCCAATGAAAGAAATCCAGAGTTTCATATCTGTTTGTTCAATAAATTACATGACACATTTCTCTCCATCCTCACTGCTTCTTTGTCTAATCAGTCCCTTCTCATCTCTCACCAGTCCATATTTTCAAGTATTGCCCTTTTCCACCCCATTGCCATCATTTATTCTTCACATAGTTACATGGTTATCTTTCTAAAACAGATGCTGACTTACTCCAAAAATCTTTACTATAGGGAAAAGGATATAAACAAATTTGCAAGAACCAAGAGACCTCATGCAGCTTTTGTGAACATAATTGAGATCTTAGAAGCCTGGGACATAAACTTCCAAGTTGGGTGAAGGTGCTGGGTTGAAGTAAACAAAACCGCTGAAGTTAACAGAGGCAAGATTCAGTGTCTAGGGAGTCATGAGATGGAAACAACTCAGGACTCTGATATTCCTAGGGAACCCCTGTCACTGGGTAAAGCATAGAGATATGTAGATAATAATTGTTATCTAGAGTTCTGTCAGGTTACAGTGGGGCTTTAGCTACCTGTTCTTGTATATTAGGACTTTTGGTTGAAAGTGAAAAAAAAATCCATATTAATTTGGGCCAAAAGAATTCATTTCCAAAAAAAACTAAGGAATGTTCATGGATATAGTTAAGTATCTAGGGACAACTCAGAACCTTCAACTCTAATCTTATCACCTTTCTCATCTTTCTTTTCATTTTTCTTGTCCTCTTTCTCTTTTCACTTTCTTTCTTATTCCCCTCCCTCCTCCTCCCTCCAACCTCCTTTCTATCTCTCTCCCACTTTCTTTAGCATACTGTCTTGTTTCATCAGGCCATTTCTAGCCACATATATAAAACAATCACAATCTGATCGTCAGCAAATTCCAATCACCACATTTCAAAGATGAGAATAGAAGGGACTTCTCTTTCTTCTTTTCATTCAAAAAGTCCTACAGAAGATTTCTGATTGACCTCACTATTCAATTGGAAATCCTGTTTTCTGGGGAACAAAAGGACGAATAAAATGATTGACAATTTCTTTGAATGTATGTGGCTATCACTGGGGGAGGACCAGTTCCCCAAAAGGAGGGATTGCTGGTTCTGCAAAATGGAGCCAGATTCCCTACCTACAGAGAGGTGGTTCTTCTATTAAGGAGTAAAGAAGGGAGAAGCAAAGGCAGCTGATACTAAATTCATTGACTTGGGGCAGATGGAATAGTTGTGGTCCCTAGGGTGTGAGAGCCTAGGCATATGCATATGGACACTGGGAAAAGAGATGATAAAGCAACAGTGTGACATCTACCCTGTGGCATGTGAAGCCTATTCCATACCCATATGGACTGATCTGACCTTGGGAGAACATATGATGTAGGGAAATGCAATTTATAGCAATCTCCATTCACTCATTTCTTCAGTAAATATCTGTTAAGTGGTTTAAATATGTCAAGTGCTGTTGGGGACAGTGAGTACACTATAGAAAGGAACAGATAGATGCTTTTCACTGCCCACAGGATGTTTGAAAGACAATTCCACCATGTTCCATTTCCCTGGTCTCCAAGCTTGCACCAGTATGGTGAGTAAGAATGTGTAAGAATACCCCTCCTCTTCTCCACAGAGACTCATTGCACTAATACAGCATCAGAGGGGTTAAATCTTTGTAGAAACATCTTTGACACCTGAAATTTGAGTCTGGTATGTGTTCAAGGGACAAGCTTTAAAAACTGCTCTCTGATAAGTTGATTCTTTAGTAAGATATGTGTGAAGGATTTGGAGTTATTTATTAGCTCTATTGTGTAATCAAAATAGCTTCCTATGTTATACCTTTTTTCAACAGGTTTCTTTCTTTATTAAATTCATGTTTTTTTAAAAGTTATCAGCATCATTTTCCTGATAAAGTAAAAAGTTTTTTGGTATTGAGTTGTAAAAAGAAACTCAGTAGTTTATTCTTTTCTTCTATACCATATTTATTATTCAGGCAGCTTTGAAAGGTGAATGACATACTTAGTTTTGGTAGCATAGCCCATGAAGTTAGGATTATGGTATGAAATTTGACAAGAACAATCATGTTTATAACGTATGATTAAACCAATTTTTCCTTTAACAATCAATTTTAATTAAAATAGCAACATAATTCATTGAACTGGTTACTATAAGGTATAGCTGAGAAAATAATGCTGGTTTTATTATGCTCTTAAAAACAAACGTCTAACCTGGTGTTAAGTGTAAGCATGCTACAGTGGTCATGTTGAGTTTGTGTTCTGAAATGATCCTAGTTTAGATGTGGCTTTCTGCATTATTCTCATTTTTTCAGGCAATGTTTTATGAAGGAGAAATAAGCCTCAAACTGGATAAAATACATTTATTTCATATGTATATATTTAAATTGTGACTAAAGTTGAACAAAAGGGACAAAACTTTGTAGTAACAAAGGACTACCTGAAATCGGAATTTGTGTTTATAGAATCTTTAAAATTCATTTCAAGCAAAGCAAACAATTTCTGAACTAACCTTCCAAAAAATATTTAGGGTCTCAATTATTGTATCTTTCCTATCCCTTCCAAGCACAAGAATTTTGAGAATATTAAATGAGTACCTGTATATTAAAATGCTTTGCAAACAGTGCTATGGTGATAATGTGGGACTGTTCAGGGCGCCAACGTACTTCAAACTTGTTATTGTAAAGAATTTGGGTCTATGACTCCGTGTGTTCCTTCTGTGGTACCCAGTATCAGACCAGCTTTCACACCAACGTGCCATCATAGCAATAGTCAATGAAAATCAGTATCGGATTTCCTCCAACTGGACAAAATAAGGCATCCTGGCAGACACTATGAAAAAGATGACTTATATAGTACTTATACACAAAAAGAAGGAATTAAAATAATAGGACAGTTTCACCCAAATATCTTAAACAAGCATGCAGAGGTCTAAAACAGCAAACTAAAACTTCAATAAAAATTTTTGTTTCAATAATAAGGTTAATGACTAAAATATAGAGTTGTATCATCCAAATTAGTAGAGTGTAAAAGAAGGAATGAATATATCCAACCAATATAGATATAGGTAAGGAAAGGGGAAAAATAAGCATAGTAAAAACCATGGTGAATATTTTTAAAAAATCACAATAAATATAAATGGACTTAATTTGCCTTTGAAAGGCAGATGCTTATGTTGAGTAAAAAATTAAATCCCATTTAAATGCTAATTATAAGACAGACACCTAATGCATAAGGGTCTTTAAAATTTGGAAGACAAATGAAAGAAAAATATGTATTAGGTATTTTTAAATAAAGTAGGGTTGACATATGAAATCCAGAATAACCAATTAAATTTGGATATTAGATAAAAAATGAATATGTTTATTATAAGTATGCTATGACAACTTTTGGTTAATTTGACCCATCCTGACTGGTTCTAAATAGATTCTTTTTTTTTTTTTTTTAAGAGAGAGGACAGTGAGAGAGAGAGACAGAGAGAATCAATTATTATTTAGTTTCTCAGGTAGCTTCGTTGCTCAGACACTCAGCTGTGTGCGTGGTGCTGGGGTTTGAACTTGTATACTCGCACATGCTACGCAAGTGCTGTAACTGCTGAGCCACCGCTCCAGCCCCTCTAAATAGATTCTTAACCATATTTTCTTTTTACAGATTTTTAATTCAGATGAAATATCTTTATCTCCCTGAGTGATCTGATCAGTGAAAAGGGTTACAAAAGTCTACCCCATCAGAGTAACTTGTGTTCATTTTATTGACATTATTTTGGGCCTGCTTTTCTCCTGCCGATAGCAGGGAGCTTGCTGAGGAATGCGACATATCCTGTCCACTTAAGCCAGGCAGGGCTTCAGGTGAATTGCTTTTGGGATAAGAAAGCATGTGGGGGTCAGCACAGTGGGCCCATTGTATAAAATTATTCCCTTGACCTTGTGTTCCTACCATGCATGTCTGTCTGTCCCCTATCAATACCACATTAAAATTTTAAATCCTCTGATCAAATAAGATACTACAAGCAAGGTAAAAGTACAATACATAGGCTGTGAGAAGATATTTCAGATTCATATAAAAATTAAAAGATTAAAACAGGGAATTTATAAATTGCTTCTATAAGTTAGATAGGAAAGTAGAAAGGGAGAGGGAGGAAAGGAGAGAAAAGAAACAACCCAATAGAAATATGATGCAAATATGAACAGGCAGTTCAAAGTAGAAAGCCAACTAGTTAATATAAGATGATAAAACTCATTAATGAAAAAATTTAAGATTGGAGCAACCAAGAGTTACCATTTTGCTCTTCCAACTATTAAATTTTTAAAATATTTCCAAGTCAAGTGTTGAAAAAGTAAACTACAAAAGTATAATCAGTTAGATATCTACATCAGCAGAAAAAAACCCTTGGAAATCTATTTGACAATATCTGTACAGTATACTTGGGGTGATATCTTTTGAAGGAGATGCCCTGTTCTGAGGCATACATCTAGAGCTATGCTGTCCAGCACAGTAGCCACTAACCACATATGGCTCTTTAAATTGAAGAGTAAATGAAATAACATTTAAAATTTGGCTCATTGAGCTAGTCGCATTTTAAGCACTCAACTGCCATGTCAGCTAGTAGCTATCTTTTTGAACAGAGCAGATTCAGCAAATTTCCATCTATGGGACAGCGACCTTAAGACTGCCTTTAACAAAATTGTTATGAGAAAATATTTTTATTTCTGGGCTCCACTCCCCCCACACACACAACCTAGTACAACCGCTTCCATCTTAGAGCAATGATTGCTCTAAGCTGATTCATCTCCAAAACATTTTCCTTTTAATTTAGTTCAAGCACATTAAGAAAATTAGAGAAATATCTTACTCATATCTAAATATATAGCTAAATGAAAATAAAGATGAACTTTTAGGAAAAAGACTGAAAAGGAGCCATTTGCCCAATACATGTTATAAAGCTGGAGGAACATGAGCTTGAAGGTGTATTATGTTTGATCAGTAATTTGTTTTCATTGTTGCTTTTAATTAAATTAGTGTTGAATATCAACAAATAGAGATTTTCTAATAACAAATTGTCTGGCTTATTTTTAAAATAGAAAAATCTAGAAAACTGAGTCTACACTTCTTCATGCAAAACCTTGGTTCTTGCTCAGTAGCAGGGACTTTATTTTGGTGAAATACATGCTCCCAATCATACCCACAGTTCTTGACCACTTCCCTCATTTTCGTCAACTGCCTGGCCCCTGTATGCTTTGAGCTTGAGACCTAGGCTTTCAATCTAGAAAATGGAGTTTCTTTTGTCTTAGCATGCCCAAACACTCACGGAGTCCCAACTGTGCTATGGTGGTGTGTGGTCCACCACACACCAGCAGGAGAAGAAACCATTGTCTATCTCACAAACTTGAAAAGGCAAAAACATTAATCGATTGAGTTGTGTTATTTTAGTATAAGCATATGATTCTTTGGGTATGTTTATTTCTGCATTTTATTTATATAGACATGTCTGTATTTATGAATCTGACAACTGTTATTTTGAAGAAATAAAGTAGAGGTGAAGGTCCAGCCATACTCAGCTGTTAGAAGTTAATGTTGTGTTAGCAGATGCTCCAGGAAAGGCTAACACTTTGTCACTTTGTTTACACCTGAATGGGGTGGGGGAAGTGTAATGTTCATAAACATGATATTTTTAAGGAGTATAAATGTTAAAATCAACTGGTTAATTGCTTTTTAAGGAAAACTACCTGAATGTTCCTCACATCTGACCTGAATTCCTTTTCTTAATTAGGCTGCAAAACTATTAGCATAGCTATTCAGGCAGAGGTTAAAAGGTCATTCTGCAGGGATATTATAAGAAGTATTGCTACTTTATTGAGTTTGGGCATGATTATTTTAATAATTGGGTTTCTAGACATCTTGGAGTAAGGCAAAGTCAGGAAGTTTAAATGGTTTGGGTGATAGGGGACAGGGTTACAAAGAGGGGTTGAGTTTAATGTTAAGACTTCAATGGTGAGCTCATTTAAGACTTCCTGTAGCATAATAGAAACTTCATATCCATTGAGGAACAATTCCTCATTTCCCCATTCCCCCAACCTCTGGGAACCGTTGTTTTACTATTTCTATGAGTTTGGCTATTTTAGATACCTCATATGGAATTATGAGCATTTGTCCAGTGACTGACTTTTTTCACTCAGCGAAATGTCCTCCTCATTCATCTAAACTGTCACAAGTGGCAGGATTTTCTTCTTTTTTAAATAATATTCCATTATACCAATACCCTACATTTTGTTTGTCCATTCTTATTAGTGAATATTTGGATATGTCCATACCCTGACTGTTGGGAATAATGCTGAAATGAACATTACAGACCAGAGATCTCTTTGTGGTTCTGACTTAATAATTATTTTAAATATACATTCAGTAGCAGGATTACTGAGTCATGTAACAGTTGTATTTTAACTTTTTTAGGATCCTCCGTGCTGTTTTCTATACTGTACCATTTCACAATCCCACCAACAGCATAGAAGGGTTTTGATTTCTCCACATTATCTCCAACACATAGTTTATTTTTATTATTAGCCATCCTATCAGGTAAGAGTTGAGATTTCATTATGGTTTTGATCTGCATTTATGTGATGATTAGCGATGGTGAACATCTGTTCACATATCTGTTGCCCGTTTGTGTGTCTTCTGTGGGGAAGTGTCTATTTCAGGTCTTTTTTGTCTATTTTTGAATCAAGTGGTTTATTCTTTTTTTGTATTAATGTAGGGGATCCTTCTCTATTTTAGATATTAACCCCTAAGTAGATAGAAGATTTGCAAATATTTTCTCACAAGGATGAATTTTCACTCTTGAAATTTTCCTTTGCTTTTTATAGAAAAGCAAAGTACAGAAGTTTTTAGTTTGATGTATTCCCATTTTTGGCCTTTTTGCTTGAGTTATTGGTATGATATATATAAGAAAATATTGCCGGAAACAATATCAAGAAACTTTCCCTATGTTTTATTTTAGGTGTTTTATAGTTTTGAGTCTTGAGTTTTTAATCCATTTTCAATTTATCGTGATATGTGAAGTAAGATAGGGGTCCAATTTTATTCTTCTCTATATAGAAATGTTTTCTCCAAAACCATTTACCGTTTATTATGAGAGACCACTCTACATTCACTTGTGCATTACACCCATGTCCAAGATCAATTGACCATATGCATGTGTGTGTGTGTGTGTGTGTGTGTTTCTGGGTTCTCCATTTTTTTCCTTTTGTTCTATATGATTTCTAAAGCTTTGCAATATATTTTGAAATCAGGAAGTATGATTTCTCCAGCTTTGTTCTTCTTTCTCAAAATAATTTTGACTATCTGGACTCTGTTGAGGTTCCACAAAAGTTTTATGATTGTTTTAACTACTTCTGTTAAAAAATGCTGTGGGAATATTTATAGTAATTACATTGACTCTGCAAGTATCTTTAGGTATGCGAGTATCTTAACAATATTAATTCTTCCAATCCATGAACATAGTTTCTTATAAGATGAAAGATCTGCTCTACCATAAAGCAGATCATACATAATCTATAGTTAGTAATATATTGTGCACTTTAAAATATATCTCATGTTAAGTATTCTTACCAAAAAAAAAAACAAGAAAACTTTGGGAAGTGATGGATTTTAGTACCTCGGCTGTGGTGATAGTATTGCAGGTATGCACATATATCCAAACTCATCAAGATGTATATATTAAATGTGTACAAATTTTGGTGTGCCAATTATGTCTCAAAAAAGTTGAAAAAAATTTCCTTTTGCAAAATACATGAAGATATGGAAATGTAGGAGTTGGAGGAGGGAGGCAACCCCTCCTTTTAGTTAACCATACTAAGCAAAGATGGTGGAGGAATTAAACTTTTTAGAACACTGATCTCTTTGGACTAGCATTTTAATCTTTCTGTATGGTCTGTTCTCTGATATATTTTTCCTATTATATGATTTTTTAAATACATTGGCCATACTCTCCCATTCTCTTTCTTACTACTCTCTCTTTTTGTAAAATTTCAAATGTGAAAAAGAGATGAGTCAAAGTAAGAAGAAAGAATGTTCTAGGCAAACTCTTAGCTCCATCTTACCCTCCCCTGTTACATCTTTTGGGGTTTTTTTGTTGTTGTTTTGTTTTATTTTGTTTTTCTTGAGCCATATCTCTTGCCAGTTGTTCTGAGTTAAGAAAAAATTATCACACTCTTGCAAAATGACAATAGATGTGTACATTTTCCTAACACCTAAAATATTAAGGAAAGCTAAATGTAAATGCTGTGTGCTAATACAAAATGCACATTTCATTAATCAGTGACTCTATAGAGCAGAACTCATTCTATGCATATAGTATCAGGAAGAATTCAATGGTAGAGAATCAAGCCACTCCTTTAAGCAGGATGGAATTTATTGCAGGGTATCAGGTGGGTTACAGACTTACTCGGAGCACTGAAGAAATGGACACCAGGTTGGGCTCTGGAGAATAACTTTAAAAAGCCACACAACAGAACAGGGCCATCAATGGAACTGTTACACAGAGGGGGATTAAGTGCAAGAAATCTAGTCTTTCTTATTAACCCTCATCTATGCCACGATTATGATTAGTTGCCCTCCCAGAAATGAACATCTGTCTTGTCCTACTCTGCGTCTATGTTACTACAACATGGTGTTTGAGAAAGTTAGACCACTAACAACCTCTGTGTTCTTTGATGACTGGTTCATTCTCTGTGAGCTTTTGATTCCTCATTTATAAGATGACCTAATGTACACTCCAGTTCCATCAAGATCTTTTAGGGTCAAAAAAGCAAATTCTTGAAAAGGACTTGTCACAGTGAACTTTCATTTCATTTCTTTGTTAAAAAGCTTACATCTACATGTAACGTTATTCAGCACTGTTTTATTCTGAAGCAAGCAGTCAACTTGATGGATTGGAAAAATAGAAGATTATCTTTTTTAATCACAAAGGTATTTATAATCATAAATCCATGGCTTTGAATAAGCATCATTGAACTGAAATTAGCATAGTTCCTCCCTACTGAAATACTGCTGGAGAATGGCAGTGGACCGGAATCCAGATAGATTAAGTTTTCTGTACAAATCAAACACAAATGATCATTTGATGAGATTAACTCTTTTCTTACATGATGATAACATTGTGGGAAAACATGGATTTTGAATTGGGTTAAGTCACTGCTCCTTGACCTAAAAGCTATATGATCTTGCTCAATGTTCTTAATCTCTCTGAGCTTCATTTTTTCCCCCAGCATTTCAGTGGGTCTGGAAAGTCCCTGACATATAATGGGTACTCAACAAATGATTGCTATATTTATTGTCAATTTATTGCTAATTGCTATATATTTAAATTTAAATAAATTGCTATAACAATTTATTGCTAATATTATTGTCAATATTCATGTATTTATTTTGATTATAGAAATATTCTTAATTTGGCATCGTATACAGATAGAGCAAGTGCTAGTGCATACTAGGAGAGAAAGGGTGCAGCAACACCATGAATGGTTTTCCTTGATCCTTTTACAGTCACCTCTTGCTTTCTTGTTCAGACTCTGGTGAGCAGATGCTTGACCGCTTCAGTCTAATCTGTGCAAGAGTCCTTCTTTAACTTCTCAGCTAATAAACATCACTGAATCCTTCCACCCACAAGTAAGATATAGTGCTTATCTTCTGCTATTTCCAAGAAAAACTAGTGCTTTGCATAGTTCTTGGAAGTAAGACCTTTACTGTTTTGTTTTTCTTTGTTGTTGTTGTTATTTTGTTTTGAGGAAGAAGGGACAGTGAGAGAGAGAGAGAGAGAAGCAATTTTTATTTAGTTTTTCATGTGACTTTCTTCGTCGAACATTTGTTGTGTACATGATCCTGGGGTTTGAACTTGTGTACTTGAGCATGCAAGGCAAGTGCCATAACAGCTGAGCCAGCAGTCCAGTCCAGATCTTCACTGTTTTTATTTCAAGATCTGAGTTATCAGAATTCCTCTAGAAAGACAGACTTAAATAATCCATAGGCAAAACATTAATTGAAATGATAAAGTCAGCACCCATTTATTCTTTTTTTTT
>PVKS010012161.1:0-54596 GCA_004027875.1 Aplodontia rufa | reverse complement strand
ATTTCTACAGTTCAGATCTTAGTAAAGGCATTAGCAGCAGCTGGCTTAGGTTTATATAAGCACATATTCCTGGACTTTAAATTTTAGGTACACTTCCTTCCCCAGAGATAATCCAATTTATTAAAGATAAAGTCCACTCTGCTTCCCCAAAGTGAATTTGCTTATATTCCAGAGTAAAGATAAGGTTGTCTGTCTCTGCAAAAGAGAATGGGCAGTCACCAGAACCCCATGGAAGAACAGAGGTGCTTTTGATTGTTCAATTTCTCGTTTCTTCTATTACAAACTTCACTTTGTGTTCTGGTACTACCTGGGTCTTATCAAACACCCTGGGTGAATTGGGACTCAGGGGAATAATGCAAGACAGTGCTCTGGATATTGCTTTCACTATGAGTAAATATTTTCCTACAACTCAAAGGTCTTGTGTTTTCTGCCAGCATTTAGCTTTACTTTAAACGTATAATTATTCATATGTATATATATATATATATATATATATATATATACACATAATATGTACATATTATAGCCAACTAGTTGTTGTCTTCTAAGTAGGATTAAATCTTAGAACCTTCACCTTTTTTACTTCACACAAACCTATTTTTTAGTTTCTGCTTATGAGGAGAATAGTCCTGCCCATCCTTAAGCAAATTGAGGGCAGAAAGAACTACTGAGTTAACATATGAATGGTAGTATATTTTATTTCCTTGTTTTAATATTCAATGACCTAATTGCAATTCCTAAAATTAATGAAAGGCATTTCAATGCTGTTTCTCAGATACAGGAGAAATATCATGTCCCACAGTGAATACTTAGAACTATTTTAATGACAGGTACTCATACCAATGGAGGAAAAAGATAGAAAATCAAGCTAAGTACATAATTGGTCTGTATCCAAATAATTAAATATTTTAATTCTATCTAGTTGAATTTCTGGAGTATCTACAATTTTTTAATGCAGAAGTTGTAGACTCTGTTACAAATGAATAGTAATGGTATTATGGCATGCTCATTTGAAGAGTGAAGGAGGTAGAGACTTAATCTTAGTTGAACAGATTTTGGAATTATAGGATTATAAAGTTTAGAGAAAAAAATTCCAAATTAGTGGACAATTAAAAAAATAAAAACACCATTTTAATTGAAGAATAGCAGTCTCTATGCTTGAGATACAATGATGTGGCTAAATTGGATTAAAATAAGAAAAAACTAATGATTTAAGTTATGCTAATATTTATTTGTTGGATGACAGAGAAACCATTCTTACCTGTGTAAGTACATTTTTTAATCACAGAATTGGAAGACATATGCCACCTTATCTTCCTGAGATCCCTTCCACATCCAGATACAAATCATGATCAAATCATTGATTCCACATTGCTTAAATTAATCTTGAGTAGTATAACTTTATAAAGAGGGTATACATTTATTTGGTTGAGGTAAATCAATTGTCTCAAGCTTGAAAATAAGAGTATGGAAGGGCTAGGAGAAGGGCATAAACTTCTGATAAATTCAAGATTTTTAAACAATTGGAAAAATATGAAAAGAAATTGATTTCACATTGTCAGTGACACAGAGCATTTTAAAAGTGAGTTTCAGTTAAAGTAATTAATGTCAATTGATTATAGCAGGATTGTGTTGAAAGGCACCTTTCACCGATCTATTTTTTTGAGGTGTTTGCAGTCTGATTCATTGAAGGGTGCAATGTTTTTTAAGACATTTCAGCTTTAATTATTGTTACTTTCGTTTCATCTAATGAAAAACTCGAGTGGATACTTTGTGACAAATCTTTATTTTCCAACATAGCACAGCGCAGCAATGAAGTTTCAGCTCTGGATTATCTGCAAAGCATCTTTTTCATCCTTGTCATCTATATGATGAAATTATTTGAAGTATATGACACAAACTTTGTGCAAGTTATATTCTTTAAATGTGATGTCCAAAATGTAACAAACTAAAATAAAAAAGCAACACTGTTGCTCTCACAGCTTGAAAAGTCTCAACACAATTTCTTCTTCTTTCAGACGTATCACAGTTAAGTAACATGACTCTAAATAAGGACAAATAACAATGGGGAACTGAAGAGTCCTCTCCTCTGAGAAATCTCTAACTTCACTTTAATTATAGCTGTTGAGTGTCAAAGGATGTGAAATACAGAGAAGCTAAGAATGGATAGAGTACTGGGTAATCCTCAATGTGGTTTTAACATCACCATTTATAGAAAGTGCTAGAAAAACAGTCATTAGGATGCTATAAAATTAGACTTATTAAAACACTCAAGAATATGCCTTAGGTAATAATCCCACACCATTAGGGGAATTGATGAGGTTTCCTAATGGGTATTTTCCTCATCAATTTTTTAAATTATGCAAAATTGTGTGCCAGACTTGTATATAATTTGTACAATTAGAAACAAATTCTGCCCTTCATTATGCATATTTCCCTTTAACTTTGATATATGCTACACATTTGAATATCTTGTCCTTTTCAAAACGTAAATATATGCACTCTTGTCAAAGTAAAGCCCTAGTAACTTTTCCACTGTCTCTCACTTTGTTCCCACCTGATTTTTGTCTAGAACAGATATAGCCACAAAACTCTCTTATGGACAAGAATCTAAATTCAAAAACACTTTTCTTTTCTGGTATTTCTAAACCTGGTAAATGTACCTGGTAACAACCTAGAGCTAATCACCCCAGTATGATTGGATCCTTTGCTCATTTTTTTTATCAGATAGATAACTTCTATGATGGAAAATAGGATCATATTCCTTATTTTAATTATCCATCTTGTAAATTGACTCTTAGAAATATTGAACACTATGAAGAAAACTTAAATGGGAAAATAGGATATAGAGCCACTATAGTAAAAATAACCTAAAAACTATTCTATTGGCAATAGAATAATATTCATACACACAACCAATGCACTTCATTTCGTAATGTGCAGTAACATATATTTGATATAAGAAAATTTAGAAGTATAGTTACATTAAATATTACCCACTTAGAGAAACAGTGATCAGATAACTGGGCAAGAGATCTACCGGTTTAATCATAGATCCATAACAAATTAGTTACATGACTGAACAAGCACATAACCTTATTTCTTGTTCTACAAAAGATACCAAGTGAATCATAAATTTCTTTGCATCTATTTATTAATTTTGGATTTAGCTGATTGATATCAATGTCTTCATAACTTATGTAGGTATTATCTAATTAATGTTTAACATTATTTATTCCTTTATTGTTTTGATTCTAAGTTGTTTGGTTTCATCTCAAGATAAGCTGCTTTGGAGAGTGTCCATCAAATCTTAGTTTACAAATTCACAGACAGATTATATTCACTTCCATCTATTCAACTTGATTATAAATCCATGAGTTGCTTTGTCACTCTTTTTACCTGCAATAGATACTAAATTACTTTATGTCACTCAAGCCTTTTGTTTCTAAATATTTTTGCAAAAATGGATATTTATATAAGCAAAGCAATTTGTTCTCTGACTATAGTTTAAACCTACTTACCATGAATGAAACTCATAGGAAAGCGTAAAATAATAATTTTACCAAACTATTCTCAAAGCATGTAATGAGCATATGGCATTTCAGATGATATTGGAAAACACAGAGATAATATATACCCCTTGTTTCTAAAAGATTAAGTGGATTTGAAAAAGAAGATCAGTAGACAGGGAATAAAAATAACAGAAACAACAAAACAACACAACAACAAAATTAATAAACATGAAACCTAAAGATGCAGACAAGCTGCACAGAGCCCACAATGAAAAGCCACAGCAATGTGGCCGACTTTAGAAAACCTAATATCCCCCTTGGACAAATCATGCACACCAGTAAATGAAAATAAGCATCATATCCACATTTTAAAAAAACTGCATGTATTTAGGTATGATCATATACATATGATCTCTATAAAATAACTTTTAGAGGTAATTAACTAGGGGGAAAAACATCCACATTTATCTGGGCAATAGATCATCACAACTATCACATCATCAGAACTACCTAAATATATATTTTCCCCAAAAAAATAGCTTTATAAAAACAAAGTACCCACTGATTAGAACATTATAACCTTAATCCTACTCTGCTCATGTACAAAAAGATATCTCTCTCATGAAAAAGAAACAAAAATTGCATTTCTTACTGACTGCCTAGGTATTAAAAGAAATGACAAACTATATCAAACTAAAAAGCTTTTGCCCAGTACAGGAAACAATAAGAGTGAAGGAATAGTCTGAATGGCAGAAACACTTGTAAATTAAACAACTGACAAGAGGTTAAAATCCAAAATAAATAAAGAACTCAAATAGCCAGGTGCAGAGACACACACCTATAATCCCAGCAGCTCTGGGAGCTGAGGCAGGAGGATCACAAGTTCAAAGCCAGACTAGCAATTAGCAACTTAATGGAGACCCTGTCTCAAAATAAATTATAAAAATCACTGTGTGTGTGGCTCAGTGGTTACATGCACCTTGATTCAATCCCTGGTACCAAAAAAGTAAATTAAATTAAATAAAAATTAAAAAAAAAGAGTTGGAGATGTGGTTCATGGCTCAGTGGTTAAATGCCTAATGCCTCTGGGTTCAATCTCTGGTAATTAACACACACACACACACACACACACACACACACACACACAAATGATGGTTACAGATGGTTACAGAGATTGGAGACAGTGAGGAGGTAGGAAGGATGTTGAAAACTTGGTCAATAGGTAGTAGGTTCCAGTTGGATAGGTCAAAGATGTTCTGTCTTTCAGTTATACAATAAACTGACTGTAGATAATAATAATGTACTGTGTAATTCAAAAAGACTTGAAGAAATGATTTTGCATATTTTCATCAAAGAGAAATAAATACTTGAAGAGATAGTTATACTGATCTTCATTTGCATATTATATAATGTGTATATGTATCAAATCATCACATGGTAGCTCATAATTCTGTTCAATTTTATATGTCGATTAAAATTTTTAAAAATATCTATCACAATTAGTTGTGTTGTACTTAAACATAATGACACCTGAGTGGAAAATAAAGAGTTCTATCAGTTAATCTAATATACTGTTTGAAAACTTCTAAATAAAGAATTCCATCAATATTTTCATTTGATTCACCAGCAGTATGGAACTTCTTCCATCAAGTAAATAGTCATGTAGACGTAAGTCAAACAACGCACCGAAAGCACAAGAGGGATTTTTATTCTCAAAACATTATTCCATTTGCACACAAAGCCATTCATTTACTGTCATGGTCTATAAAAATGCCAGGCACAAAGAATTTCCACTTCACTAAATACAGTGCTGATGGCTCTCACTTTAAAAAAATTTTTTTGCCTCCTTTTACATTGGACATTATTAGGAAAATAGGAAGAAACCTTGTTGGAAATGTATGAAAAGTATCTGTTTCTACATTTTGATTTGCAATCATTTCCAAAATTCCCTTCAACACACTAACACTCCTGTAAAATTGCCTAACCATAGTATACATAGGAAATAACATTGCCTTGGGCTGGTTTCATTCCCATGAAACTGTAGTGATTACATTGAGCATATTTAAAACTTTAGCAAACTGGAGGAATGGATTATACTAACAAGAAAAGGCATAAGACAAAATGAAAACCAAACTCAGCTTTCATTTTATACTTGATCTCAGTGATTAGCTTTCATTTTCGCATACTATACTATTTTTCCTCAACACGGATTGTGTTTCTAATATAAAGAATAAATATAATGAGCACCTTTTTCTTTTAAAAAGCAATATAGTAAAATATTCTTGGTCTCTTTGAAAATTTTAAATATGGTAAAATATTATGTTCATTAAGCATAAAAGTTTCAGTTACCTGTGAAATATCAACAGCATAAGAACACTTAAATTTAAAGAGAGCCACATTTCTTGAGTTAATTCATGAATTAAGAAGAATCATTAATCATCGCCCAAAAGAGAAAAGTATACTTTATTTGAGCATCCACAAAAAAAATCATCAAGATTGCTTTCATGATGTTAAGATAATGAGTTTTTTTAGGAAAAATGATCCTTTTTATGAGAAGTGAAAAACTTTTTTTTTTCCTAGTTAAAATGAAGTGAACATTGGCTAAAAGCTACAAAAGCAATTCCATTCTTTAAGGACTGTAGCTTGAAAATATTTAAAGAAGAAAATTATTTGCTCTTGCTTCTCCCATACAATAGCAGCAGCAAACTTTGGCAAGAGGTTTTGGGCTCCACATTATCATAGCACTGCAGATGTGGAAGCATTCACAGACTCATTTATCTTAACACTGCATTGGTATTACTTTCTTTGGGAGAAAAAGTCTAAAAAACTGCAGAAAACCTTTCTTTTTCTATTTGAATCAGTAATAGGTAAATATGTAAACGTATTACAGACTGAGAATTAGTGAGCAATGAAACAATCCACAGGTTTATTTTCAAGAATTAAAAAGAGGGGTGGATTTAACAATTCCTTGGTGAAAATTTTGAACATCTAAAATTTTCTTGATCATATTCATTGAGATTAATTTTAAGCATGCACTTTTCTTAGATCCTCATTATTTATATTTTATTGTACCATACGACATTTATCAGGGGCTGGAGCAGTGGTTCAGCAGTTACAGCTCTTGCCTGGCATGTGCAGATACATGAGTTCAAACCCCAGCACCACGTACACAACAAAGGCTAAGAGCACCAAAACTACATGAAAAACTGAATAAAAATTGATTCTCTCTCTCTCTCTCTGTCACTGTCCTTCTCTCTTGAAAAAAATCAATAAAAAAGACATTTATCAAGTGGTAATAAAATTATTCCATAAGTGTTTACTAAAAAATTTTAAAATGCTAATTATGGAGCTCCAACATGGCAGCTGGTAAGAAGGAATGGCCATAGCTCCATTTCATTTATTGATAGAAATTAAAATAAATACAAATTAACCAGAGTATAGAAGGTATTGCATTGTGGAGAGTCACAATATGACTTCATCTTAAAGAATATTTCAAAAAAAAAAAAAAAAAAAAAAAAAAAAAAAAAAAAAAAAAAAAAAGAAAATTTGAGGTCTAAGTTAAAATCAATTATTTCATTGTAGCCTATTTTTCCCCCTGTTGGACAATATTGAATATTTTGCAAAGAAAACTTAACCAGTACATGACCAACACTTGTATTTTAACATTTGTTATTAATACAGTGCCATTGTAAAAATGCAGCTTTGAATAATAACTATCATAAGATTTATTATATATTCTTCTTTGATCAACAGAAATATCCAACTATTCTTGGACTTACTCCAAGACTTTCAAATGCTAGCAAATAAAAAAGT
The DNA here is from genome assembly GCA_004027875.1 of Aplodontia rufa. Lineage (NCBI taxonomy): Eukaryota > Metazoa > Chordata > Mammalia > Rodentia > Aplodontiidae > Aplodontia > Aplodontia rufa. Next base: position 47,271 of record PVKS010012161.1, on the reverse strand, counting down.
TAGACTAAAGAGCAAATGTAACATTATAAGCTCAATGATAAAATACGGAGTGTATTTTTCCCCCCTCAGGGATCTATAATTCTGGTTACATATTGCAAATATGGAAAGAATTACAAAAAATATTGATATTTGGAATCAAAGACCAATTGAAGAAAAGTCTTCAGGTATAAGGCCAATACATTGGCATCTTAATTACTTAAGACAACATGGAAGTTCTTAAATGATTCCTGAGCTCTCTTTATTATCATGATGATTAAGATAGTGAACTCTAGTGTCAGACTACCCAGGTTTGACTCTTATATCAGCCACATTATGTACATGGCCTTCTCTTCACTTCCTCATCTGTAAAATGGGCATAATAATCATATCTGCTTCATAGAGAAAATATAAGTAAGCAAGTAGAAGGAATTTAGGATAATACCAGATGCATAATACAGACTCAGTAAGTATTAGTTGTAGTAATTTTATAATTATTATCATCATTGGAAAACATATTTAACTCTTTAGCATCATCTTAAACGTGTTACATTTTATACTTATTAGAAGCAGAGTTATACCACATATCTAAAATTAAATACCAATCACAAAAATGGTTTAGTGTAACTAATCAGTGACTATTTCTGTTACTTTGAGGCAATGATGTTTGCTACTTTTAGATAATAAACTCTTAACTGTGAAATATAAACCCTGAGTTGTAGGAATTTAATGTCTCCCTTTTTAAAGAAATGAAAAATAGAGATAATCTTTAGTCTTTTCTGATTTTATTTTTATGAGTGAATTTAAAAGATGATCAAAGTTAGAAAATGTTTGTGATACTAGGTTCCATTAAAAGCAAATTTCATTGTATTTCTGAAACTTCTATGAACCTAAACATCTAAATAGCCAACATTGGCAAAAATGTGGAGCAAAGGAAACCTTCACATACTGTTGGTGGGAATGCAAATTAGTATAGTTATATACTATGTCATAACAGTATGGAGGTTCTTCAAAAAATTATAAATGGAACTACCATATGATGCAAAAATCCCACCACTGGGTACATATCCAAAGGAAAAGAAATTAGCATGTCACAGAAATATCTACACTCCCACATTTGTTGCAGGACTATTCATAGCCTAGAAATGGAATCAGCTTAAGTGTCCATCAGCATAAAATTGATAAAGAAAAGATTATATATATAGACATACAGATATACAAGATATGCACACATATAAAAATGGAATATTTATCCACAAAACAGAATGAAATACTGTCATTTGCAGCAACATGAATTAACCTAGAGGGCATTACATTAAGTGAAATAAGCCAGGTACATAAAAGTCAAAGCTATAAGACCCCACTTGCATATGGAATATACAAAGAGTTTAAGTTAAAGAAGTAAAGAACAGAATGATGGTCACCAGGGCTTGGTGGTAGGGGTGGAGTTGGGGAGATGGAAGAAGGACATGAAATTTTAGTCTGATAGGAAGAATACATTCAAGAGATCAACTGGCCATTGATAATAACAACATACTGCATTCTGAAAAATTCTGAGTAGATATTAAATAGCTTCACCACAAAGTGATAAGTACATGGGGTAATGCATATATTAATTAGCTTGCTTTATCCATTCCACAGTGTACATACACTTCAAAATTGCATATTGCACATTATAAACATATGATTTTGACAAATTAAAAGTTAAAATAAAACATTCAATAGATTAAAATAAATAGCCAGAATTTGCAGTGCAAATATAATTCTTAAAAAATCATGCTTATTGTGATTTGTATTAGTGATAAAAGATGAGCATTGCTTTATCCACTTCTGCATTTCCTGGTGATGAAAATCACAAGGCCACATTCAAGAAACCAGCTGAGCCATACTACCTGCTCATCCTTTCTGTAAGTGGAAAAACTTTGAAAGCACATATTCAGAATAATATCATCACAAATAAAATGGTTCCTAGCAAAATAATTTATCATTCATCAAGAAAAATAATACAGAAGTTTTTTAGTTTGTTTTTAGTTTACTTTTTAAAAATCCTACAATATTATATAAAACTCCAGCACAATTTATGATATTTTCATCATATGAGAATATTGCCCATTAAGTTTTAGAATTATGGTAAATAATTATAGCAAATAGAAGAACATCAGCATAGAAAAATATAGAATGTCTTTCTTTTCCTATGAAGAAATATTTTTATTTTAAAGTATACTGAACACAGGGAAAGATCAACATCAAAAGCAAAGACAGTCCACACTGCTGAGAGAAAAAATAAGAATAATGCTTTATGACAAAAACAGGTGACTATCTTCTAGTAACATTTAAGTTTACAAATTCATTAAAAATAATCTTGTTCAGAATAATGTTGAACACCATGTTTATTTTGATGGATTTGAAAATGACATTTTAAAATATGTTCTATTATTTCTTAACAAGATGGTTTTGGAATGTTTTCTTAATTAAAACCAGAGACAATAATTTATTTGATCTTTGCAAATATTCTAGTAACAAGTATAACGAAAAAGGAAGAATATCTCAACTAATTTCCCTGATGGAGATAAAAGTGAAATCCCACTGGTTGATTTATCCAGAGGACACAGCACTTTTCCTGCAGAGTAGCTGAGAGATGGGACAAGGACTTCCAGTAAGACAACAGATGCCAAACAAGGAGCCAATCAATTATGGTAAATTAATTAACCAGAATCTCTTCAATTTGGCCAATCTGGCTGGAAAACAATTGCAATCTTAGAAATGGAAAAGACTATATAGTTATCCAGAGAGGAATTCAGCATCGATAACATTTTTGAAAGTTCACAGCCTATTTCAAATATGCAACATTCTAAGGAAAGCAATTAAAGAAAGTACCACAGCTCTGAGAATAAATTTGCTACTAGCAAAGAAATGCAGTAAAGAGTTTTTGCCAGTTCTAAGATGTTTCAACTTCAGGTACAGGCATTTAAATAGAAATGATTTGAATGGTTACCATTTTATCTCCCTCACTAACTCTTATCTTGATCTTTTGAGTTTTGCCTCTGCTCAATAGAAGAATCAGTTTACTTATGTGTCAGTAATGTAGAATAAATGGACCAGTGGTATTCACTCAGATTGTATGTGGTAGCATTCATGCAAAGATACTGAAACACTGGCAGACAAAGAGTTTGTTTTTCCCTCAGGTCTGTGTCTTGGTTTCCATCACTGATGATGCTGATTCAGGACTGAATAACAGTGCAATTCTACTACAGTTGTGGACTTTCTGACTCTGACTGTTAATCTTGGATCAAATCCCCCAAATCAAGTTGGATCATTGACAGTGAGAAGCACCCCTTTCCTACTTTCCATCCTCATGGTTTCCATGAGATTTGAGTTCCAAGGACATAAGCTCATTTGGTGTTCAAATGTCATTAAAAACTGGTAATTCACTGCAGTAAGAGGTCTGCTTATAATTCAAATGGCATTTCCTAGATCCTTGGAAATATCAAACACTGAAAATCCAAGACAAATAAAGCAGGGGTACATTTCTCAAATATATTTCAGTCACATTAATAGTCATGTAAGTAGACTGATAAATACTAACATACTTTCTAAGTCAATAAGAATTTTCCACCCTTGTATATTTAACACAAGAAATTGAAAAGTTTACATATTTTGGAGTAAGAGTCAAATTATGTTATGTACAGGAGGTTTGAGATAGGCCTGGATGCTTCTACAATGCCTAAAATAGCAGGACTATGAGGAGACTACAGATAGGGGGGAATCTGAGACCATTGGGCTTTGTGGGGAGAACAGTGTCAGGGGCAATGGAGGAATGGCAGAAAGACGGTCCAGCAACACAAATACCTCCAAACTCACTGCATGAGCTGGACCTAACCCTCTTATGTTAGATAATAACTCCATTTATGGTCCATGATAAAACTGGATTAAGAAAGAAAAAAACCCAGAAAATATATCACTTCCCTAACCGAATAATTCAAGAGTAAATCTAGCTTCATGCTCAATTTCACACAGACTCAAACCACGGCTTTGGGACCCTACTCTACTTCTTACCACTAGCCCTGTTCTCTCCCAAATCCTAGTTCTCTCAGTTTTGTTCTCAGATGGGGATTCCCCTGGAAGTTCAAGGAGGATGCAGCAATTTCAGACCAGAAATCCCAGGTGCAGAAGTTGTGGGTGGGTGGTAGCAAAGTTAGGTAGAAAGAGCTTCTCTTCAGTAAATAAGAGTTCTGCATGTGTCTCTGTCGGTCCTAAATTGGGTCACACTGACTGGACATATAAGAGTACTGAGGGGTTACGTCCCAAACAGGCATTGGGTCACACTCGCTCACATCATGAGGATGGAGGAGAGGAGAGGACTGTTTCTGTTGTAAACTGAGAGTGTGTCATCAGACTGAGGAGTGAATGCTGAGGTGAGCAACAAGTACCCTCCATAGCTGTCTTATGGAGGAGGCTGTTGTTCCAGAAGGTCACCACCTGCCCATCCCCTCCTGCTGGGTGCATGGGTATAATGCACCTTATAATGTAAACTTTGTGTCACACAACAGAGGAATGAAGGCCCATTATTTCTCGGAAGCAGTTTCCTCCTGTAGAATACACCAGAAATGTAGAGGCTTTCCCTTTTTATCTCTGATCAACATATGTTTCTTAATAATCACTTTAATTATACATGTACAGTGAGATAATTCAAAACATGTATACAATGTGTAATGACCTAATAAGGGTAGTTAGCATTTCCAGTTCCTTAAAGAATTTTAACCCTTTGATTAACACATGATAATTGTGCATACTTAGAGTTCAGGGTAATACTTCTCTACACAGATGCAGTGTAAACCGATCAGATCAGGGTAACTAACATTACCATCTCCTTATTGCCACTTTGTATCTGGAAACTTCTCTTCTAGGTCTTCATAAACTATATAGCATAGGTTACTGTGACCTATAGACATCTCACTGCTTCCTTCTCAAATACCTTAAAGACCTCGAGGAGAGTGTAAAATGTAAATGTAAAACATACTTATTCATTTTCTGAAAAATCTAAAAATAATAGTAAAGGTAGCCAAACCATATAAATCTTAAGGTGAACATAGAAAAGTTCATTTTTTAACCTGTAGAAAAGCAGAACAGATGTCTTAATCCAGGTGAGATCAGGTCATGATGCAAATTTGAATCTGCTAAGAGAGTGGACAGAAGTGGAACCCAAGATCAGCATAAATGCTACTCAATACAGGCAAGTATAAACCAGCATTTCTCAGGCATGGCTTGCAAATATCTCCTAAGGGATCGGTACAGTGGTGGTCTACAGTAAACAGAGTTGATTGTGGAAGGCCAGCAACCAGGTCAATAGTGTGGAACTTCCTGCTAAGAGTTAAAAAAATAAATAAATAAAGTAAGGTGAAGAATAAAAATAAGACCTGGCAAAAGCATCCCTTCTCAGTCTTTTTGATAGCCAGGTGAAAGCTCTCTCTAGATAAATACATGAAGGCACACAAGATTTTGTATGTAGTTACAGGCAGATCACAGCTGCCCTGTAGCACAACTATAGGCCTCCCCACACAAAGGCTCCATTTTAAGAGATACTATTATGGCCAGGGCGTGGCAGTGCACACCTGTAACTCCAGCAAGTCAGGAGGCTGAGGCAGGAGGATGGCATGTTCAAGGGCTGCCTCAGCAATTTTGTAAAGCCCTAAGCAACTTGGGAAGAGCCCATCTCAAAATAAACAGCAAAAAGGACTGGAAATGTGTCTCAGTGGTTAAGTGTCCCTGAGTTAACTCCCTAATACCAAACAAAAAACTAAGAGACACTATTAAAAAATACTAAATCACAGACATACTTCATTTCCTGTAATGATAATATTCCAAAATAAGGCAGATTATGATATGAATAAAAGCAGTATAGGTTATAAAATAAAGACTAGTCTTTATGAAAGGAGCATAAAAAGTAAAGGAGCACAGAAATGATTGGACATAGAAACTAAGAACACACCAACTTGATATAAGATGGCTGATGGCTGCTTTGCCTGACTTAATATGACAGCAGCAGCAGGAAATATTTACTTAACAACGAGCTAAAATGTAACACTGTAAAGAACAAAACAGTTTTAAAGCAGACAGTCCCACACAGTGAAATAATCACTTCACAGGCGGTAATTAGATTGCTTTCAAGAGGCCGAGACCTTATTTGATTCTTTTAAACTAATCCCTAAACTATCTCTTCTGTTGAATTTCATTTCATGTATACTGGCTCTCAAAAAAAAAAAAAAAAACTTCATCAAAAACAATGACTCAGGAAACAAAAATCTCCATAAACAGTTTCTGGGTCTGTCATTAAACACATCACTCTCAGTGAGCTAAATGATTAGCTGGGTGACAGGATTTGTTTGATGTACCCACTGTGTTTTAGGGGATTTCTAGCTCCAGGGAGCTATAAGACACAAGTTCTAATTCACTACTAGAGAAAACCAACTATGTTTAGGAAAAGTGGATATTTTAATCTTAAATATCAGAATAACTTCCAAATTAGTCTCATTTTCGCATTGTTTAGCATTTTCTCATTGCTTCAAAGAAAAGTTGAAATTGAAGCAGAAATTACAAAAACAAAAAATAAGGAATTCAAATTAATCATTCCCATGAGTTGTGGAAATGCTCACTGTAGCTAATATGAAGATCATTTGATAATCCTATAAATATAATGAAATATACAGTTTGTCAATGTTGAGTCAAAGCAGAAAGACAAAAAATGTTGGGACATAGAATGAAGAAAGTGTTTGCTAACTCTGATAGCCTATTTTCTTGGCTTCAATAACTTACCTGATGTGTATACTATTAAAATTTGGTCTGAAAAGTATCTATGATGGACGGAATTACTATTGTAACTTAGCACTTTAATTAAACCAAAGCTCAACTGAGGTCATATCATTCTTTCCTACTCTTTACATTACACAGCAGTACACAGAATCAAACCAAATAATTTAATTTAGCATAATTTAAAGCTCAGAGTCATTGAGTACTATTTTAATGATTCAAATTAGATGCTGTATAACATAAAATACACAGCAATTGCTTTGTAACATTAGCTTAAAGGAGCAGAATGAAGACTAAAAGAACAAGCTTTAATAAAATAGACCATCATAATGATAATCATTTATGATGAGTTCTATACTTCTTCACATGCTAGGCTGTAAATGAGTAAAACTTATTTTATTTGTCAGGCCAGGGATCAAAGCCAGGGCCTTTTGTGCTAAGCAAATGTTCTTTCTCTGAGTTACATCCCAACACCAGCTAAGTAATACCTTTATCTCAAGCAAAATTATCTACTGAGCCACAGTTGAAATTATAACTGATAGTTTAGTGTATAGAAAATCATAGTTGACCCAATTAAAAACAGTTAATGAAGTGAAATCTGAACTACCTTAGCCTTTGAAGTTATATTGGCCTAGTTCCAACTACTTTTTGAGGAACTTTTGAGAAAAATCTGTTCAGTACAATCACTCCTGTTTTCTCATCAGCAAAATATTGATTATAATATTGCACATATTGCACGAACAAAAAGAATGGCCTAAGTTTTGGAAAAAGCCACCTAATGCTTGGCACATAATAGGCATTCAATAAAGAAAGTATCAGTCAAAAGAATGATGTTAACAGGAGTAGAATCAAGTACAGAAACCATCCACCAGCCAGTCCTTGATTAGCACAGTTCTAATATGCTTGAATTTCAGTTATCACTGCTTAGCTAAATAGAGATAACAAAATTCTCCCAACAACACATCTCAAATCTTAGTTATTATGGAATCTTTGTTGTAATTACATAAAATACAAATTTTGATATTACATTTTTGGTTCACAGTCCTAAGTAGGAGTCCCACATCATAATTAATGACCAATCACAACACTTCTTTCATAGCACATTGACGATGGGTCACTGCACATCTATTACTGGGTTCATGCATAGACAGCAAAGCGTTTCTCCCACCTCTTCTTCTCTCAGGGATACACTCACATAACATGATGTAAAACTGAATCATCAAACATGGGAACTGATTGACACAGGTGAAAATGAAGCAAATACACACCTACCAAAAGCAAAATACAAATTGATGTAAATGGAGTTTGCCTAATCTTGGAAATGTTGGCATTACTGCCATTCAAGAGAAGCAGGTAGAATGCTTGCCTGGCATGTGCGAGGACCTGGGTTCAAACCCCCAGCACCACATACACAACTAGGGGAGGAAGAAAAAGCAGAGGAAAAATAAATAAAATTGATTCTCTTTCTCTCTATCACTCTCCCTAAAAAAAATTGATACAGCAAATATTAAAGATGGTAGAAGCAATCTGACATCTGTAAAAACATGACTAAAGAAAAACGGTTATTATTCACTTTTTAAATGCAAAACTTGTTCCAAACTTCCCACATATAAAGTCGGTATCACTTCTAGAGCAAAACAAAGGGTTTCACCACTGAGTCAGATCTCACCAACTCACTTACCATCCAAAAATGTCAAGAATCCTCCCTAAGTCAGTCAGTCCCCGCCCCCACTGTGTTACACACTCACCATCTGACAATAACCCAAAGATCAAACCAAACGAAACCAATACCCAATACCAATGGAGTCAGAAGCAGGAAAGAATGTAAGTTTTCTTCTTTAAATTAAAAAAAAACAGTTTGAAATCCAGATCTCTATAAATTGTACTAAAAGTAAAAGAAAGGTATAATGATGCCTCATTCATTTTTTCTTTGGTGTATTATAGCTTATGTAACAGTAGGATTTGTTGTTACTGTAATTGTCATCTTAAAAAATCATTTTACTAATTTTTATTATGCAAATATATGGTCATCACTATATGGAAAAAAATAAATGAAAAGAAAAGCCAGATGAACCTAGTAAAGGCAAACTCGCTAATGCAGTGGAGAAAAGTTGTGACAAAAAGAATAAAAATGCCCCAGAGAAACTGACAGGCAAAAAACCACCATGAAAGGAATTTGTGGAGGTATTTCATGACTGTCAAAAGTACAAAGGGTAAAATGTTGGGGGCTGATTCAGCCTTAGAACAGTGTGACAATTTGCCAAGGCACTGAAGAGACACCTGCTGCATGTAGTAAGTGCTTCAATGACAAGAAAAAGGAAGCACAATTCAACTACTCTTCAAAAGGCCCTACAAACACCTGTTCAATGCTTCTCATGTTTAAACATGAGTATACTATTAGTTTCAGTATTTTCTATTTCCCTATAAGTCTGTAAGAGACAGAAGTTTTTAACATTGTAACAAAAACATTTAAAGATCACAGACCAATCAGAATTGCTTCCAGTGATAATCAAGATTGTTTTGATGGAAATGGAAAAAAATCATGCTAAGTGAAACAAGACAAACAGAGACTTAAGGGTCATTTGTTTTCTCTCATATGTGGAAGCTAGAGTATATCCTAAGATAGGATGAAAGTGAGTCAAGTTTATTTAATAGACTCACCTAATTTGAAGTGACACATAAACTGTGGGAACTATAGCTATGAAAGGGGGGAGGGGGAGGAGAGAAAGAGGGAGGACGGGGATGAAAAGTTGGGTGATCAATAGTGTACAGTACACTTGACCCCCATGAGAAGCCATAATATACTCAGGCAGGCATAGAAATCTAGCAATTTCAATAATTAAAACACATGTATATGGTCCTTTATATCTATAACATGGGATAACACAGAGGAGACATGAGATCGGGAAGTAGGTGAAGCAGGGCTATCTTGGACAGGGATTGGCTTTAAGCTACTCTGTCAACACATATGCATGTATGAATTTAAAGCAATATGTCCCTTCAATATCTAAGACTATGTTGAACCGATTAAAACAAAGGATTGCTTTGCCTAGCTTCAGCATATGCAATCATTTTTCTGGTTCTGGAATATCATACACAATAAGTACTGGCACTATGTACTTTGAAGAGAGATCGTTGTGTTTGACTATGCTCTTTCTCCTGAGTGCTCTCGGTGGTGTAGAACAGTAGTTCCTGAGTTTGAAGATATCTTTTTAGCTTTAGGCTGTATTTGAAAGGATTGGGAAGGAACGGAGAGTACAGAGGGTACGTGGTTAAAAGCTATGAATTGGGGGCTGCAGCTGTGGCTCAGCAGTTATGGCCCTTGCCTGGCATGCATGAGGACTCAATTTCTCTCCCCAGAACCACATACATAACGAAGTGTCAGAACAACAAAAAGCAGGTGAAAAAGTAAATGAAATTGATTCTCTCTTTCTCTGTCCCTCTCTCTCTTAAAATTTTTTTTAAAAATTATGAATTGCTAAAAATTTATTCTTATTTTGGAAAAAAGTAGTCCATTCAAACAATATATATCCCATACTTTCCACTCTCTCACACTTCTAAGTATGCATTTCCTGGTAACCAAAAACATATAACTATATAATGTAATATATATGCCAAATAAACTTCTATCATTTATAAATTTAAAATGCAAATTATTAAAATAATATGGATATAATTTGCACAATTATTCTTTTGAAATTTGGAACCATGATTAAAAAAAAGTATGGAATCTAAATAAATCTCTATGTCTATGTAAAATTATTCTCTTCATTCTACTTTGTACTGCTTCATCCAAACAGATTTTAAATATCCCCAGGGATTGTATCAGAAACATTGTGTAGAATAATACAATTCTCTAATATTTCTAATCATAATGAGTTGTAACAAGGATGGAGTGACAATCAGAATAATATCTCCATTACATTTTGTCAATTTAAGTTAATATATAGTGGTATTTTCTTAGTGTAGACATTTTAATCACTTTACTTATTGGTTTTGCATATGACCCAAAAATATTCAGAGAAGAATGAATTTAGGGATGGAGCAGTGGCTCAATGGCTACGCGCTTGTCTGGCATGCGCGAGGTATGAATTCAAACCCCAGAACCACATACACAATGAAGTGTCAGAGCAGTGAGACCCAATGAAAAACTAAATAAAATAGATTCTTTCTCTGTCTTTCATTGTCCTTCTCTCTCTTAAAATAAAAATAAGAATGAATTCATTTTGTGGACCTAAATGGCAGATTTTATATATATGTGTATATATATATATATATATATATATATATATATATATAATATAAAGACATTCAATAAATATCTTCCGTTAAAATTTTCTTAAAATTCAGTGTCTCTCTTGAAAGAAACTATTATACAGTTGATTGATCAAAATGCATATATAATATATATGTCTATACATCTGTGTAGCATATATACACACATATGCATACAGGACCTTCTATTGGGACATACCTGTAGGTTAAAGTTTTGTTGAGCATTCATAGAATATGCATCTTTTATATATAAAATTTTTGTAAATGACATTTATAGTAAATTACAAGTAGGTTAAAGTTTTGTTGAGCATTCATAGAATAAATGGTCCAATAAAAGTTTTATATTCTCAGTTACTTGAGAGGCTGAAGCAGGAAGATCACTTGAGCCCAGGTATTTAACATCAGCCTAGGGAAGATGGCAAGGTTCATCTTAAAAATATAAATTCAGATTATTCAACTTGAATATTGAATCTGGTATTATGTAGAATTTGGAAATACAAATTCTTTTTTAAAGCGAAAGAGGGACAGTTGGAGAGAGATGGAGAATCAATTTTATTTATTTATTTTTAGTCTTTCATGTGGCTTTTGTTGTTCCAAAACAATCATTGTGTACATGGTGCTGTTGTTCAAACCCATGTCTAGCCCTGGAAATAAAAATATATGAGGAACAGAAACAGACTTTTCCCTGACCCTCTGAGAAATGAGCTTTAAACAATGTCCTCCATAGAAATAGTTAAATTTTAGCAACTTTTTAATTTCACAACACACTTGTTTTTCATCACTCACCATATATAACTTCTTTAACCCTTAAGACCACTCTATGAGATGTCTCTGTTATTATCATTCCTATGTTACAAAGTTAAGACACAAAGAGAGTAAGCAATTTTCCAATGTTTCCAAGGCAGAAAGTCAGGAACTCTAATGTAATCTGGATTGTCAACTTAATTGGACTTAAAAATCCCTAAAATTCAGAGGCTGCTGAGTGTATCCATGAGGGTTTCTCCAGAGATGATGGGCGTTTTGGAGAGCAAACTGATGGGGAAACCCACCCTAAACCTGGGTGGCACAGTCCAGTTGACTGGGGACCTGGATAGAACAAAAGATGGAAAAGGGAAAAGGGAGGAAGCTGATGGAGATAGAAGCTCCATTCACTTTGAGGGATGCTTCAGTTGCTGCTGTGATTGCCTGAGGTAACTGGACTCCAATTCCTTGACTCTTCCAAAGCAGACTCTGAGCAGTGGTTCTCTTGGGAGTTTCCAGGCCTTCAGTTCTGACCTGGGTCTCCATCACCAATCCTTCTTTTGAAGCTCCAGCTTATTGCACTGAACAGCTACTGGTTCCTCCAGTCTGCAGCTAGTGAGTTGAGCCTGCAGGGGGCAATAGTGAGACTATCCAACTTCTGATCCTGTAAACCAAGCTAACCCCCTTTTTTTAACTACACACACACACACACACACACACACACACAGTTGGTTATGTGTATTCCTCTAGAGAACCCTGACTAATACGGAAACTAAGCTGTGAGTCCAGCATGTCTGATTCATTTTGTCTCAGCCTGACTGCTCTGCTTTGATGAAATCCTAAAACAAGACTTTGTAAGTATTCCCAAGAACAAACACAAAACACAGTAACTTAAAGAGACCAGCAGGATAACAAAAACAGTGAATAGGAGAGGATTGTTTAAAGTTAAAAAATAAATACTTCACTCAAAACAACCAAGAAAATGTAGAACCACCATTTTTCTCCACTTCAGAATGACAATTAGAGAAACCTGACTGACCAAAGTAACATCAGTAAGTCTGCTGCATACAAAAGAGTACAGCATTTCAACTTAAATATTGGAAAAATCATAGTCTCTGTACTTCATCCCCTTTTCTCCCTGTCAGAAAAGATCAGCTTATAATTATTTTTCTTTATCTTGGTTTATTACTTTTCCACTTGCATGAGTATAAACATTTATTTTATCATTTATTTGTTAATCACCCAGTTTTCCTCATACTTGACTTGCTTATTGATGTTCTTTGTTCATTATGCTAAAGAATTTCCTACATTATTCTTTTTGACATGCAAGAATTCGTTGGACTCATCTGCATTTACAAACACATGTGTAATAATTATGTACAATCTATTCATCAATATATGAAGGTATTTGTGAAATATACCAAAGTTGCATAATTTCAGAGCTGAAAGACAAGTGAAAATTTAATATCCTCTCTTTTGATATCAGTAGCCTCATATAAGATTAAGTGATTTTCATGAAATACAAATCACTACAAAATTGCAATAAATTGAATCTGGACTTCAGGATTTAGACTAACTCCAAATTTAGTACTTACATCCTATAAATCATTCTTCTCCCAAAGGAGACAATTATTCAGGTTTATGTGACTACATGTGTGTATGAGTACGAGACCTAGTGTCCTAACATTAATAACACTGCTTTAAAAAGTATTATCTAAAATATAATTACCCCTTGTTTTAGTCAGCTTTTCATTGCTAAGATCAAATTGTCTGACAAGAACAAAGCAAAAGAGGAAATGTTTATTTTAGTGCATGATTTCAGAGGTTCAGTCCATGGATGGCAACTTCCATAGCTCTCGACCTGAGGTGTGGCAGACCATCATGGCAGAAGGGTATGGCAGAGGGAAGCAGCTTAGGTCATGGCAACCAGGAAGCAGAGAGAGAACTTCACTCCCAGGCATGCCTCCAGTGTCCTCCAGCTACACCATTCCTGCCCACAGTGGCCATCCACTTAACCCCCACTAGTGAATTAATCCACTGGGCACAGCTGTCAGAATCTAATCCTGTCACCTCTGAATGCATTTCATATATGAGCTTTTGGGGACAGCATCATATCTAAACCATATACCTGTGTCCATATAAAAGAGTACATTTGTTTTAGCTAAAATAAATTGAGATGATAAAAAGATTTATTCTGACTTTTTTCTTATCACAGTTTTTACTAAGGAAAGAAAATAATATGCTCTTCAAGATCATCTCAAGTACAGGAAAGAAACAACAGAAAATATTCATTTGAAAAGCGGATTAAAATCTTATTTTCAAAGGAATATTTTAGGTAATTGGTTGGTATCTCATTAGTATTAAAATGAAGCAGGCAAAACCTCATAATTAAACATTACAAAAATTCAGCATTGTTTAATTAAAAGTTTAAACCATTATATTTTATTTTCATTTTAAATTTTTAATAATTTCTTTGAACTGACACATAAAAACATGAAAGTTATACATATTCATGGAACACCATGTGATGTTTCAATACATGAATACATTATACTATGTAAGGTTTAAATCATGTTAAGTATACCTATCCCCTTAAACATTTATTTTTTCTATATGGGAAAAATAATCAAAAGCTTTCTTCCAGCTTTTTGAAATATACAGTATATAGTTGTTATCTGTAGTCATTCGCTGTGCAATAGCACACGGTTTCTTACTCCTGTCTGTTACTTTGTGCTCATTGACAAATCATTCCCTATTCTTCTCTGCCTACTCCTCTCCCCAGCCATAATGACCATTGTGCTCCCAACTTCAATGAGGTCAACATTTTTAGATTCCTTGGATGAGTGAGTTTCTGCAGTACTTGCCTAACTTTTACTATCTTTTAAATTCACTCATATAAGCAAAATAAAAAACATCTTTAAGGGTTATCTCTGTGTTTTTACATATAGGGAATTTACTCATGTCTCTAAACATGATTTTTGAGATGTTATAGAGAGGTCTGATGTAAGAGGTATATAGAGGTCCAAGAATCCAAATTTTAACTACAATTTTAAGACTCTGTAAAATTCTCACATATAAATATCAAAAAATAAAATTCATTGTTGTGTTTAAGTAAAAACCTTTATTTTCAGACTATAATGGGGCTTATAGTGAGGGAAGTATCATGATCTTACCCTAAGTTGATCCCTTTTTAGCTATAATGCATTATTCAAAAATAATTGGCCCTAAAAGTATCTGCTTACTTGTATAAGGTTTTCAAAAGCCAGAATAAAATTGTCAAATATAGATCCTTTTGACATTATATCCTATTCTTGATAATTCCTATCAAAATTTATTAAATGAGGGCCCTGACATATATAAATTTTCCCTAAACACAACATATAAAAAATAGCTCCTGAATCTCGTGTTTAGTCCTATCCAGAAATACTTATCTAAAAAGGTCTGTAAAAGGAATCTCAATAATTTTATCCATCATGTTTATAACATGCAACAATATCAATTTAATTTCTGTTCTTTAATGTTTAGTAAATCTAACCATATTATGATCTTCTTTCTGCACATTTCAATACCCTGCCTGAAAATCTTAGTTTAAATAAAAGATATGTAACATACTATGGCTTACTTGCATAACTTTATCTAAATTCAATCATTCAATTATTTCAATAATTATCCATTAAGAACACACTGTATACCAGGAAGTCTACTGAATTTAGAGATAGAATTGCCTTTTATATTATTTTACTCTGTAATATGCAAGTGATAATCTTAATGGGTTTCACCATGAATTATGTGGCCCTCCTAGTAGGCTGAAAGAGAAAGCTTGAGGCATGACTAAAAGTCTATGGCTTATTTTATCTACAAAACTAAACCAGCACCTTTCCATCCCAACATGTAGGGGAACATAGCACACTAGAACTCTGGATGCTATTAATCTTTAAGCTCTGACCACCTTCTGACCTGGTGGGTATAAAGTAGTTAATAAAATTTCTGAATAGTAATCATAAGTATAATTTGTTTATTTGACCAGACCATGTATTCTAATGTGTTGTTTGGTCACAGACGAGAAGAAAATATCAATTTCTCTGGTAAGGGGAAAGAACGTGTATCATATCAGGGACCCAAACAAATAGATGGTGTATAAGAAGGGAACACAAGTGTCATCTGAGCTTTATCATCAGGATATCAAGGCACTTGAACTAGACATTCATATTGAGATTTAATCAACAATGACAAGCTTAGAAGACTTGAGAATTCTCAGGAGCACAGTGAAACTTTAGCAAAACTGTGTCATCAAGGAATTTCCCTTGGCTGTCTCAAAGGCACTTCAACTTCAACAGGAAGGAAGGTAAATTCATAAACTCTATTAATCATATTTAAAATTAGTTCTTCTTTGTTGTCTACTATATTATATCACAATTTTTCCAATCCTTCAAGTCGGAAATCCCGGAACAGTTCTTAATACTTCCATCTCACCCTACAATTCAATCCATTACAAAATTCAAATTATTTAAATTCCCAAGTATATAACCTTCACATCCATTTCCATTATCACCACCCCACCCAAGATATCAATATCTATTTTTCAAGGTACATCACTACACTGCAGTCAGATGGATTTTGATAAAATGTTAATCAAATTATGACACTAAACTATGCAATTTTGCTTCGAGACAAAGGTGTTAGGACTGGAATTCTTGCTGGAGGGTGGGCTTAGGTCTGTTCTTGCTTCCTAGATCACCTGTCAACTCAAGTTTGCTTTTTATCTTATCAATGGCAGAATTAGAAATTAACGGATTTTGGTTCAAGTAGGATTTTGTGAAATTATCAAAATCTATAGTGTGAAGACCTTTCAAAAAACATGGGAAATGCATGTGAATTGTTAAATTTAAAAATTACATCAATGAATCATTATAATCATATGAAGAATGTATAACAGAATGAATAAAAACAAAATAATTGAATGCAAATTAGTATTACAAGAAAATTTTATTATTTACTCATATCTTCAAATGGCTGTTTTTATTTTAAAATTGAACAACTATTTCCTTGTTGTTCCATTGTTTTTCCTTTTATTCTTCTGAAATAGGATATACATTTTTAAAAATATGAATGGACCAAAGCTCAATGACATTCTACAGCTTTTTTTTTTTTTTTCAGGACAAATTTAAGACACTTGGAGAAGAAACGCATGTTATGTGGACAGAACTGAGGAACCCCCAATGTCAAACACACTGCAGAATCCAGTGGGGTCATAATATGAAGCAAAACTACTATGCCTGCATTGATTATGGTTTTATTTTCAGAAAACAATGTTAATGAAAACTAGAGGAATTACTATGACGAGAGAGAGAGAGAGATCTGTATATACAGATTTTTTTTACCACACACATATATTTTTAATCAATTTGAGAATAAATCAGGGAAAAAGGACTCTACAAGTCTTAGTAGCAGAAAATGTTTGATTATGCACAACTTACTGCCTGAGAGAGGAAAATGACACTGTGAGAATCACAGGAAGTCTTTCTTTAGCAAAGTACAGCGTTAAGGGAAACACAGGCCTATTGGAACTGTGTCCTACTATTGCATTGCTCAATTGCCAGAGACCTGCACTAAACAAGATGATTCCAAGATTCAAGGAGCTCATTTGACATTGCATTGTGCAGAATGCGGAATGCCAATATGCTACTTTCACAATTGCAATATTATGTTCGTAAAACTTAATTGTACTAGAAAGAAACAATAAATACTCTATATATTCAGAATACTTGTTGGAAAAGGTGGTCAACAACTAGATGACTGATAAAATTTGCTTTTAAAATAAAGAAGCAAGCTAAAAATTCAATAATATGTACATTTTAATAGTGTTTATTTCTGTTCGTTAAATTTTAATATAGTATTTTAATATAAGAATTAAAACCTGAAAAAAATTTTTATGAAAAGATTCATTACTCAAACAAATGAATCATTCTATAAGATAATTCAGCCTGATATAATAGACCAATAGCAAATTGTCAGTGAGCAATACCCTAGCTGGTACAGAGAAAATATTCAAATGCGTAGAACTAGATAAATTATGCAAAATCTACACTAATGTGAGCAGTTTGAAAAATAATAAAAAGAACTAACAACTCACGTCCAATTAGCCTGAGACAAGGGACTACTTCCACACACCATGTACATGGCCACAGACAATACTGCAGGCACCATCCACATTTGCTCTAATGACAAAGCCATAAAAATGTTGAAGATGCTTTTAAGCACAATGTACTTAAGTTGAAATTCTAAAAGGTTTCCAGATACGTCTATAAATGTGAGTTTTCTATTAATGATGTAAATGTTTATCTCACGGAACGGGTTTTCATGTCATCCCATTTCCCTGTGCTGAGTGTAAACATTTATCCAAGAGTTAGTGTTGGTTCTACTCCAGTAGCTATTTTGTCTCCATAATGTGTGGCTCATGACACACAAATAGGCTTTAACTGGGCACCTTTCTGTAAACTTATCTCTCAGCCCAATTTCCTGGAATAACATCAAGAGATCCATCTTTTGTTTGCTTTTCTGGTACTAGGAATCAAACCCAGGGCCTCATGTATGTTAGGCAAACACTCTACCACTAAGCTGCATTCCCAGTTCCTGGAGATTCATCTTGAACAGGTATTTCTTTCTTCTAAATATTGATTCATTTATGTAAGTATTTCATGAAGATGACTAATAATTTATTTGAAAAAAAAATCAAACTTTTTGTAGAGAATTATGTGTAATTCATTTAATTAAAACATAAAGACTGATAACAACAAATAATTGTTGTGGAACTGCACTTGCTTATCATGTGTAAATACTAAAATGGAAAGATTTTTTTTCTTCCTCTTCCACATCAGGGCCCATCTTGAGCAGATGTGACCAATCCGATGGACGAGTTTAAGAGAGACTCAAAAGTAAAACATGAAACTACTAGATGAGAAAATAGGAAAATTATTCAGAACATTGAAATGGGCAAGGAGTTTCTGGAAAAGAACCTCAAAGCACAGGAAACAAAAGAAAATATAGACAAATGGGATTATCTCAATCTGAAAATCTTGGAACAGAAAAGGAAAATATCATCAGAGTAAAGGGATGAATTACATACAGACTTACAGAAAATATTTGCAAACTATACATCTGACAAAGTGTTAATACTCAAAATATACAAAAACTTCAAAACCTCAATTAAAAAACCCTAATTTTAAAAAATCACAACAGATCTAAATACACATCTCCCAAAAGAAACATATAAATGGACAAAAAAATGTGAAAAAATGCTTAACATCACCAATCAAAATTAAAACACAATAGAACATCACCTCGCTCTGGTATTAATGACTATTATCCAAAAGACTAAAGATAGCAAGTGCTGCAGAAGAGAAAAGGGAACACTTACACACTGTAAGTGGAAATGTAAGTGAGTACAGTCGTTAATGAAACCAAATGTACGTGCAATTTTTAAAAGTTATTGCCATAGAAGTTAAAAGTGGTATGGTGGCTACCAGAGTTTGGAGAAAGTAGGAAGGAAAGAGAGTTGAGGTACAGTTGATCAGTAAATACTAAGCAACAGATAGGAATGAAAAATTCTGTGTACCAATGCGCAATAGACTAGCTGTAGAAAACAATAATGTTCTATTTATTTTAAAATATTAGAAGAAATGATTTTTGAATGTTTTTAATATAAAAATGATAAATATTTGAAGAGATATACATTTAACCTGATTTAAACATTATATGATGTATACATGTATCAAAGTATTCCATAGTACCCCATTAATATGCACCATTTTTGCTTTATGTGTCATTCAAAAATTTAATTTAAATAAAAAATAGCTAACTGCTTATTTCTCCTTTTAAATAAAACAGTAAGAAAATAGTAGATTCTTTACTTCTATGAGTTTTACTATTTTAGATTGTACATCTAAGTGAGATTATTTGGCATATTTGTTTCTGTTGTGGATTATTAAACTTAACATAAATCCTTTTCGTTCATCAGTGCTGCCTTAAACATCTAAGTGAGATTATTTGGCATATTTGTTTCTGTTGTGGATTATTAAACTTAACATAAATCCTTTTCGTTCATCAGTGCTGCCTTAAATTTCAGGATTTCTGTGTGTGTGCATTTATCTCACATTTTCTTAACCCATTTATCTGTAAAGAGACATTCTGTTTGCTCTCATACCTTGCTTATTGAGAATAATACTACAATAAATGCAGAAGTACAGTTATCTAGTTAAGATCCTGATTTCAATTCATTTGGATGAATACCCCAAAGAGGTATATTTTAAATATTTTGGGGAACCTCCACACTGTTTTGCATGAATGCTGTAGCAATTTACATCCCTAATCAAAGGGTATAAAGTTTCAGTTATGCAAAAAAATAATTTCTAGAAATCTACTAACACCATAGTATATACAGCTAACAATACTGCAATGTATACTTAAAATTTGCTAAGAATGTAGATCTTCTAAGAAATGTTTTACCATGAACTAATTAGTAATAAAAAATAATAGAAGGAAACTTTGGGAAGTGATGGATATTTCTATGACTTTGATGGATGTGATTGTTCTATAGTTATGTACTTATCTCTAAACTCAGTGATTTGTAGACATTAGATATGCAGCTTTTTGCATATCAATCGGAGCTCAATGAAATAATGAGAGAGAGAGAGAGAGAATGAGATGAAGGATAGAAGGAAGGGGAAAAAAGGAAAGAAATGCTAAGAGAAGGAACAAGGCTTATTCCTTCATCCTTCATAACTAATCAGTATCCTTTACTGCCTTCAGTAAATAATATAATATTGAATACTATTGTTAGAGATTGATACAGGAACACATTATTGGTGCATGCCATCTGTTATGGTTTGGATGAAAGGTGTCCCCAAAATTTCATGTGAGACAACACAAGAAGGCTCAGAGGTGAAATGATTGGGTTATGAGAGCCTTAACCCAATCAATGAGTTAAGGGATTAACTGGTAACTGTAAATTGAGGGGGTGCCTTTGGGATGTATATTTTGTATCTGCTGTGGAGTGTCTTTCTCTGCTCCCTGGAGCCATGCCTTTCATCATAGTGTTCTGCCTCCTCTCAAGCCCCAAGGGATGGAGTCAGCCTTCTATGGACTAAGACTTCTAAAACCATGAGCCCCAAAATAAACCTTGGCTTCCTAAAATTGTTTTTGTCAGGTCTTTTAGTCACAGCTTTGAAAAAGCTGACTAAAACACCATCCAAAATTTATTTCCAATGCTTTGATAAAAGAGCCTAGAAAAAGTTGTTAACTTCAACTATTACACATTAAACGCATACTAATGAGGTAGAATTCTGGTTTCAAAGGAGTAATATGAAATTCAAAGGAGGTCAAATGTAATATTCTTCATTTACATTATAACTCAATTGTGTATGTACATAGGCTGAGAAATATGAGTTAGAAATGTTCCAAGTAGAAGAAATTTAGGAATTTTCTAAACAGATCTGTTTATATTGTATTATAAATTAACAGTAATATATCAGAACTCATCAAGAGGCAGATTATTATAGAAATAAGAATCAGACAGAGATGAGAACCTTGAGTAGGCCTTCTAGAAACTATTTGTATGATCAATATAGGAGCCAACCATGGATAGAGACTGAATGTTCAAATGAATACATAAATATATAAAAAAATTAGGATAGCCAGCCTAAAGATAGACTTTCTTCATACAAAGTCCATGACAAATTAGTATTGGAAGTTACTATGCATGTAAGGGTTAATTCAGAAAGGAGACTTCATGTAAAACCTCAAATGCAGAGTTCACACAAGGTCTCCTAAGTGGAGCTAGGTGACAAGGATAGAAAGAATTCAGGCTTATGAATTTACAGAAAGACTGTGTCTTATTCATGCTTGTATTACAGGGTCTAATGCAAGGTCAAAACACTGTTGACTAAGTGACAGCTGGCTAGAAGACAAAATCTTACATGTGACAAGACAAAACAAATCAATTAGATTAAGTCAAGAGTTTGGGCATTTTTGTTTTGTTCCTGTCTTTCTCTCTCTTTCTTTCTTTCTTTCTTTCTTCTTTCTTTCTCTTTCCTTCTTTCTCTCTCTCTCTCTCTCTTTTTCTTTCCTGGTTGCCTATGAAATGCTGGGCTTGACTAAAAAATAAAACAAAACAAAAAAAGAATCACAAAATTGGGATAAGATTCCTTCATATTAGGAATTTCCAGTCAGAACTAGAGAATTTCTACTTGCTTAGGGAAAACTGTACTTCCAAATGACTGTGATCAAGATATCTTATTTTCTAAAATGATGAGTATTTTTATTGTCTCTCCTTGATTGATCTAACATGATCTTCTGTGGCTTGGGTGAACCTTCTCTGAGAAGCTATAGCTGGAAAAATAAGTTTTACCACTGGAATAAAGAATATTAAAGTGAAATCATGGAGGGTCCCTAAGGTAAATCCAGGGAGTTTGGACATTATTATAGCATAACAAGTCTACACTTCCTGAAGAAAATTCTGATTGAATTACGGGAGATAATTTAATGTAGAAATATCAGTGACAAATGAAACAATTAGGAGATTTTATAGGATTAATAGTACAGAAGCACTAAAAGTAAAGGAACACACTAAACGACATCATCAGAAGACAAATTAGAGGAATTCAGAACGTGGGATTTTCTAAAATACAGCTAACATAGTCTCTTCCAAAGATACATGTATGGGGAATGGGGAGATTGAAAGATATTTAAGAGACATAAAAAATGACATGAATAATATTTGATTGGATCCTAACTCTGCCTAAGCAAATGTATTTTGGAAACTTTCATAAAAATACAACTGTAAAATACTTATTTAGAAATTTTTCAGAAATTATTTTCAGTTCTAGTAACATCAGTGGTATTGATTTAGAATTGCTTGTTTAGAATCTTTTATGCTTATAGTTGATAAAGTATTTAGAGATTGTGTTAGGCAGCTTTTCTTTGCTGTGACCAAAGTACTTGACAAGAAAAACTTAAAGGAGGAAGGGTTTGTCTTGGATTCAGTTTCAGAGGTTCAGCCCAGGTTGGCTAACTCCATTGCTCCAGGTGAGGGGAGGCAGAACATCATGGGGGAAGGCATGAAAGGGTAAGCTACTCAGCTGACTGCCCCCAGGAAGCAGAGAAAGAGGGAGAGAGACACACCTTTAAGGACACACCCCACCTGCCTAAGCTACCACCCTGTAGTCCATTCACATTGCTATTCCATTAAATGGATTAAGTCCCTGGCCAGGCTCTCATAATCTAATCACTTTACCTTTGAGCATTCCTGCATGTCTTAACACATAAGATTTTCAGTGGACATTAAAGATCCATAACAAAGGAATTGTCACTATTTATTTTAATGTCCTGAGAAACAGTTCAACTAAGCTATACAGCTGAACATACACTATAGGGATAATACATGAGGCACAATATATAACAAATATAAAAATACCTAGATATAATTTATGAGTATATAGTGCTTTTTTTTTACATTCATATACTTCAAATTGTATTTGATTTTTCTCAAAACAGTTAAGAGAAGCTATTGCATTAGTTTAAATTTTGGAAAAATTCCAAAATGCAAGGGCCCAGCAGAGGAAGAAACCAGAGAAAAGGAATCTGAAGAACATGCTAGGAATGGGCAAAGAAAGCATAATTGAAGCAAACTAAAATTAACATCTGTTTGTGTGTGTAGTGCTGGGGATTAAATCAAACGCCTCACACAACCTGGACAAGAGTTCTACCACTGAGCCACATCACCAGACATTTTTATTTTATTTGTTGTTACACAGGGCCTCCATAAATTATCCAGGCCAACCTCAAACCTGTGATACTCCTTACTAATCCTCTTGAGTATCTGGGGTTACAGGTATTCATGGTGTTATTAACTATTATTTTTAACTGGATAACTATGCATGGCTTTTATATTGAAAACCCAAGTGGCTTGCTCCTAAAAAATGAAAAAAAAATTGCCTATTGTTAATGACCTATATTGAAGTATGGTCTACTTTATAAAATTCTCAAATTCATCCAGGAATAGTATGCATATGATCCCAGTTTCTAGGAGGCTGAGGCAGGAGGATTGGAAGCTTAACGTCAGCTTTGGCAATTTAGTGAGATTATGTTACAAAAAAAATAAAAATAAAAAGGGAAGGTGATGTAGCTCAGTGTTAAATTGTCCTGAGGTTCGATCTCTCATGCAAAAAAAAAAAAAATCCAAACACCTAATAACTACTGAAAATTAAAAATGGATGGTTCATTAAAGAAGTTGTCAGAAACTTTAAAGCAAACTGCTAAGAAGGAGAGCCACGCTTGTGTTCCCCGCTTCTCCTCTTTACATGGGTGTTTATTCATTTCAACTTGATCTGTACCTGTTCTCTTTCTGTTTATGAGTTCCATCTTCTGATTCTTGTGAAATTGAAGTGTTTCATCTTCCAAGCACATCTTCCCAGGTCCTGAATAGCTTACATCCTAATACTCTAATTCTCAAAGGCTTATCTGCTATGTTGATATCAGAGGGTCCTTATGAAAGAAACATCAAGGACCATCTCAGATGACAGACTCAAATTATGGAATGAGATGCCTGTGTGACTTGAGAATTTGTCATACTCTGTCGCATCTGGGTTACTCCTTTCAAGTCCTATCTAGGACAGCACTAACCATGAAGCCAATGCCACTAACATGCATTTGCCACTAGGGCCTTTGACCTATGTCACGTACTCTTAAAAAGCTGTATTGATGCAGACACTTTCACTCTTTAATGACAGATTGTAATTGTGCTTTTCTGTTCACAGAAAAATCAGGTGAGCTATGGAGCCTGAGGCAGCATTTAATTTCTAAAATAAGATTTTGACCAGAATAACTTTTTCCCCCCTTTTTGCAAGGATAAATGTAGTTTAGAAATCAGTCAGGATTTCTGTCAAACTATAAGCACCTAAATAAGTTTGAGGCACCCTAAATTACAGTGTAATATGAGCATGAAGCAGGTTAAAAATACAAAGTAATAAAATAAGGGTAAAACCAGATCTGAAGACCCAAAGTAATAAAATAGGGTTAAAACTAGGTCTATTTTCAAACACTTTTTGGGGGTTGGGGGTTACTAGGGATTGAACCCAGAAGTGCTTAAACACTGATCCACATCCTCAGCCTGTTTTTCATTTTTATTTTGAGACAGAGTCTCACTAAGCTACTAAGTTGCTTAGGGCCTTGCTGAATTGCTGAGTCTGGCTTTGAACTTGAGATATAGCGATCCTCCCAAGCCTCAAAAGCCACCGGGATTATAAGCATGTGCCACACACCTGGCTGTTTACAAACTTTTTGTGTGTGTGTGTAGTAGATGAATTTTATTATAGACAGTAAAGCATAGGGAAAAGAGCAGACTTCCCCCCGGGTGGGGGAAGGGGACAGAGCCTTGTTTACAAACTTTTTAAGGAATTGGATTCACAAATAGTGGAACCAATATTTTGTGATACTCTGCACTGAAGGGAACATGTCTAGTACAAGGTCATAGAGAATATAATTAATATTTTTATGTCCAGTGAATTTCTCAATAATTATTTAAATGCAAGAGGATGTAGATATTTCACTTTCATTTCATGGCTAAATAAATAATAATCAAACAAGATATCATCTGTTTATAAAATACAGGCCATACTGCTCAAAGGGAAAGTATTTAGAACACATGTAGAAATATTATTTTATACAAAAACAAAAAAAAGAGGTATGGTGCAATTACGTCAAAATTTAACTATTATGAATACATTCAAATGCATTTACTACATTTAGCAAAAAAAAACAATTTAAAAAACATTAAATATGTCATTGCTTTGTAGGATTTCTAACATCATATTTGAGACATATCTATGAAAAGTACTTTTGAGTACAATATTGCATTGCAAAATATTTAGTAAATAAAACTTGAAAGGAAAATATAGGTGATTATTATATTACAGAATGTCAGTCTTTTTAGGAAATCAATCTTTGGTGAGTCAGGTGAACTGTGAAACAGCCAGCTCTTAAGAGCACATAGAATCTGCTCTACCTCCAACCCAGCTAACTGCTCAAAAGAAAGTGCACCAAGGACCACATGCTTCCCCTTGTGTGCTCAAGAAGACAGTGTCCCAAGCAAGGACACAACATCACCCAAGGAAACACAGAGCTGACTACCGAGGTGTGCTCTGCATTGTTTCTGAACTAAGGATGTGAATTGAGCACAAAATGTCCCAGAAATGCTAGTCAGTCCTCTGTTTTTTTCCTCTTTGTTTTTGAACTTGAGGATCATAAGTTGGTGAAATAGTGTTGATGACCTCGTGGGCTGTCTCTGCTCAATCAATCCATTGGTTGTCTTTATTCTGTCAGATGTTTTGTGATATCAAGCTGCTATTCATAACTGCTAAGTTCATTCTTTCAAGTTTTTGTGTTTTCTTTTTCTATAGCGTAAAGAGGTGGGAATGATAACCTCCTTTTTGCTATTTTAATTCAAACAAGTTAGCAGATCTTTTAATAGTAAGTTCTTTTTTCCTTGGACTTGATTTTTTTGGAAATCACTCTGCTACTACTTGCTGGTAGCTTAAAGGTTATGATTTAAAACATATTCTTTGTTGATTTCGATGCTGGAACTTCTTTCTCCTCTTTTTATTCTTAACAATAGAAAAGGAACTCAAATTAAATGGGAAATATTGAACATCAGTTGCCTTGTAATTGACACGAATGCTATAATGCTTTCCATGTCAGAGCAGTGGTAATGTCAGACTAAATTCACAATTATTAATTACATCTTCTGTATTTAAAGCAGAAAAGGAGGGAGGAATTAAAAGGAGGGAGGAATTAGCTGCTTTTGACTTGTATGTGTTCAAACCTGTCATAAATGACATTATATTTTCTTTTTATAATACCTTGGATGTTATCATTCTTTCCATTGTATAGACAAACGTTTTTCAAGACCAACTGTCTAGTTAACGGCAATTCTTGATTTGATCCAAATGTTTGTCTCTTTCCAATGAACCTGATCTTTTCACTCGGAAACCATACCATTTCCTCTTCCTCTTGTATCTGCATATCCTTCTCTTCTATTCTCTCCTTGTCTTCCCCCCTTCTATTTTCTCCTTCTCTTTATCCTATTTCTTCCTCTCTTCCTTCTTTCACAAAGTCCTCCCAACTACTTTTCTTCTTCATCCACAATTCCCCAAAACAAGAAAGGGGGTAAGGATGAAGCACAACAATTTGATGAAAAGAGATGCTCATAGTTAAAGGAATCTTGAAGGACAATTTCAAATGATGTCTAAGTTCAGAAAGAAACATAAAATAAAATACCTCTTATTTAAAAGTGATCTGCTTTATCTTTTTCTCTTCTAAAAATTGAGCCGATTTATCTCAATTAGCAGACTCTTAAAAATGTAAGAACTAAAGATGCTGATTTGTCTTTTCTCTTTGCTACAGTCCTGGATTGCCAGATTTCCATTCTATTTCTTATGAAAACATTTGAAAACAATAGCACATAGAATCTCACGCTACCCAAGTTTATGCACTGCCGTGGGTCTTTCCTTATACAGTTTCCATGAGATTCTGGCATCTTTCTTCTCTTTCAGTTAATATAATATTCATCTTTCAAGGTCCAAGAAAAAAAGTCTGTTTAATAATTTTTCTCATATCATCTAGGAGTAACTCTTCATTTGCTTCTTTATTAGTCATTTGGTCCTTTAGACGTTATTAGAATTTGTGCTGAGCCTATTCCATCCATTTCTGTAGGCCAGCCCCCTGGGCCCGACACCCCTCACACAGACAGGCCTCTGACTTCCAGTTTGCATCAGTCAAGGTGGAAAAAAGGGAGAACCAAGGAGAAGGGCAGCAAGAAATGAACATATTTATTCCTTCAGTTCCCAAGCCCTTATATTGAGAGAAAACCTCTTAAATTGTTCCTTTCCTCTACTTAAGTTCTGGTAAACATGCCCCCATCACCCTAAGCCACAGGTGGGAATGGTATGGCCCACACTCACCTTGTCTCTGCATCCTTCCTGAATCTTCATGAATGGTTCTTCATTAAACCCTTCGTAAATTATCTAGTCTTTATTCTCGCCTGCTAACTTGATGGAACACTAGTTGTATGTATATTTCTATCATAGTGCTTAAAACATTAAAACATATTTAAAATAGTTTTGTAAACATTTATCTCCCCCATAAAAAGTGAACGGTTTGAAAAAAAATCTGTATTTATATCTACTAGCACATATAAAGTTCTTCCTTACATTAAGCACCTAATAAATATTTTCTGAATTGAGAATATTTACTGTGATGTTTGTTCATTCATCTAAAGATAAAGTACAAAAGTCCAAACCTTTACTTTGGAGGCTAACATTTATCAGCTTATGGGCTTTGCATATATAATTTAATTTCTTTTCTTAAATCACCTTTAGACATTGATGGAATCATGTCAGCGATTGGTGAATGTAAGAAACCTTTAATGAAAGGTCATGGCCATGATTAGATAATCAATGCTCCAAAGGGCATTGCATGAAATTTCACATTAAATTCTGTGGAAGATTAATTTAAATGATTTTTCACTGTTACCAAAAAAGAAAGAATACCATTTTTGCTTTCCTGTTGATTCTCCATACGCTTGACTGAAACATGTACTCTAATGAAAGAAACAACTGGGCAGTTCTGTGATGGTGAAAATAATGCTAATTATGACAACAGCCAACTTCAATTTACAACATTCTTGTATCAATTCATTACATGGCTTTTATAAAAGCTAAAATGAATGAATATACCAATTACTTAGTACTGTAGAGCTTTAATCTCAAATTCTTTGTTATCCTATAACAAAGTCTTTGAATTTTTACTTATAGGTGTGCACGCACACACACACACACACACACACACACACACACACACCAATTCCAAGCAGTTATTTAATGCCTATTAAATAGAATATTATTTCAATCTTTAATAAATTTATAATCTTTTTAGAAAACGTAATATAGCAGCAACACTTATATGCCAATACAAAAGAGGAATAAGCCATCTACATTAAAAAAAAAAGTTCACAAAACAATCATGTTGTTTTGTCCAAGCGAACAATACAGGGAGTAATTAGTATGACACTTATTAGTTCATGGTTAGAAGAGGTCAAACCTGAAAAAGCATCTTCAAAAGCAGTAAATACAATACACAAAATCAGAGAATGGAAAAATATAAATAATGTTTAGAGAATTGCACTTGAGTATATTGACCAAAGTTTGTCCAATATTATGCCAAAACTTGAACTTCACTTTGTAGGAGAACAATAATAAGGCCTAAAGGGAAGTAACAGCAATAATTGAGTGGAAAGTTGAAAGTCATATTTTAGGAAAATAGTTAATTTGGCAAGGAATGAGATATTCATCTACTGACCAAGGAGGTGACTTGGACAAATTCCCTCATGTCCTCATCTCTCTTCATTTCATCTTCAGCTTCAAAGTGGTATATGAATATTTCTGCCACAAAAAGCCTTCGTTTGAAACAAATTGGATAAAATCACTATAAAACCCTTAGAAAAGTAGAACACATTCAATAGTTAAGAAACTTCAGCAACTTCCAGTATTTTTTTTTTTTTTTTTGGCTATTGGTGGCAGTGTAACTGTTTGTAAAAAGATAGAGGCAAGAATAGTTGGAACACTTCTCCAGTAGTCTAAAAGTAATAAGACTTTATGTAAAGTATAAGACTTTATGTAGTGACAACTATGAAATGAAAGCAATGTATTTTTTTAATCTCCCAAAAGTGCAGCAATTTGCTATGCCAACAATAGGTACTAATACACATTAAGGTGGGCAGTGTTGTAAGAAATACCTCAAAGTTTGGAAATGTCTTTAAAGTTGTTCAGTTGGAAGATGCTGGAAGAATTTTGAGTAACATAATTTTAAAACCCTAGATTGCCTTAGACAGATGATCAATTGAAATAAGAGTATTAATGACTGCTAGTGAAGGCATTGGGGAGCACATAAAATAAAAGCATGTATTTTCTTATGGAATAATTATATCATCAGAAAGAACCATTGGTAGAAATATGGATGTCAAAAATGCTGCCTGTAAGAGCTAAGGAGAGATTGTGAAATGATACTGGAAACTAAAGAAGGGATTTTTATCACCACGCATCAGAAAACAGCTGAACTATATTCTACCTTAAGTTAGAAAGCAAGATATGTAAGCAATGGATATGGATGACATTTTCACACAAAGTATTGAAGGAGAATTCTAGTTTCTTCTTGTAACTTACAGTAAAATGTGCAGGACAACAAATACATTGAGGTAAGAACTGTTAAGCCAATGGAAAGTAGGACTTAAAGGTTGGGGAAATTCTTATCCCATCTACATGGTAAAACCAGTTAAGAGAAGGCACATGTACTGACTGGATTATTGAATGATTGATTGATTGATTGATTTTGATGTTAAATTTTTAGATTTCTTTGTATATTTTGGATGTTAATGCCCTGAGGAGCAGGTGGCAAAGATCTTCTCCCCATTCTTTTGGTTCTCTCTTCATGTTCTCAACTGCTTCCTTTTCTATGCAAGCATTTTTTTTCAAGTCATTCCACCTACTAATTTTTTATTTTATTTCTTCCACTTTAAGAGTCTTGTTAAGGAACTTGGTTACTGTGCCAACATGTTGGTGTATTGGGCCCACATTTTCTTCTAGCAATTGCAGAGTTTCTGTCCTAATTCCTAGGTCTTTGATCCACTTTCAGTTGTCTTTTGTGCAGGATGAAAGGTACATATAAAATTTTATACTTCCACATATGGATTTCCAGTTTTCCCATTAACATTTGTTTAAAAAAGAATATTTTTCCTCCAATGTACCTGTGTTTAGTATCAGATAACTTTTTTGTGTGGTTTTGTCTCTGTCTTCTACTGAAATACATTGGTATTCATGCCTGTTTTGCTGCCATTGCCACGCTGATTTTGTTATTACAGCTCTGTAGTATAATTTGAGGTCTGGTATTGTGATGGTTCCAGTTTCATCTTCTTGCTAAGGATTGCTTTGGGTCTCTTATTTTTCCAAATCAATTGAAGAACTGCTGTTTCTAGTTCTGTGAAGAATATCATAGGTATTTTCAGGGGGTTTGCAATTAATCAGTGTAGCATTTTTGGTAGCATGGCCATTTTGACAATATTAATTCTTCCTATACAAGAATAAGGGACGTCTTTCCATCTTTTAAGGTCTTCTTTATTTATAGGTGTTGATTCTTATATTCTGCTACTTTGCTGAACTCATTTATCAGTTCTAGAAGTCTTCTGGTGGAGTTTTTAGAGTTTTCTAAATATAGGATCAAGTCATCAGTAAAGAGAAATAATTTAACCTCTTCTTTTCCAATTGGTATATCCTTTTTAATTTCCTTCTTTTGCCTGATTTCTCTGGCTAGAGTTTCAAGGACAATATTGATTAAGAGTGGGGAAAATGGGCTTCCTTATCTTGCTCTTGTTTTTACAGGAAATTCTTTCAATTTCCCCATTCAGAATAATGGTCTGTCATATGCTTTTAAAATGTTGAGATAAGTTCCTTTATGCATAGTTTTTCCGAGAGCTTTAACTTTAAACATGAATAGGTGCTGTACTTTGTCAAATGCTTTTTCTGCATCTATTGAAATAATTATATGATTCTTGTCCTAAAGCCTATTTATGTGGTGAATTACATTTATTGATTTCCATATGTCAAACCAACTTTGTATCCCTGGGATGAATCCTACTTGTTCACAGTGCACTATCTTTTCAATATGTTTCTGTATACAGTTTGTCAATGTTTTATTAAGAATTTTTGCATCTAAGTTCATCAAGGATTTTAGTCTGATGTTTTCTTTCCTTGATGTGTCTTTCCCTGGTTATGATATCAGAGAGATACTACCTCCATAGAATGAGTTTGGCAGTGTTCCCTCCTTTTCTCTTTCATAGAATAATTTGAGAAGGATTGATATTAGTTCTTCTTTAAGGTCTTGTAGAACTCTGCTTAGAATACACCAGTCTTGGATTTTTCTTTTTTGAAAGGATTTTGATAGCTGCTTCAATTTTGATTCAGTTAAGTTTTCTATATCCTCATGGTTCAATTTAGGTAGGTCATATGTCTCTAGGAATTTGTCAACATCTTCAAGAGTTTCCGGCTTATTGAAGTATAAAAGTTCATAACAGTTTCTGATGATCCTCTGGATCTCTGCAGTGTTTATGGTATAGTTCATTTTCATCTCTAATGTTAAGTTGAGTGTTCTCTCTCTTTTCTTTTGGTTAATTTGACTAAGGGTTTTTAATCTTGTTTATCCTTTTGAAAAATTCTTCATTTGATTGATCTTTTGTATTGATTCTTATTCTCAATCTCATTGTTTTCAGTTTTTGACTTTAATTAGTTCCTGTCTTCTAATGATTTCGGTATTGATTTGTTCATTTTCTAGGGCCTTGAGATATAATGTTAGATTATTTATTTAGTATCTTTCTATTTTTTTGATGTATGAACTCACTGCTATAAACTTTCTACTTAGAAATAACTTCATACTGTCCCACAGGTTTTGATATGTTGTATAACTATTCTCATTTGCTTCTAAGAATTCTTCTTATTTCCCCCAAGATTTTCATCATTCCAATGTGTATAATTTAATCCCCAGATGTTGGAGTTGTTTCTGTTTTTTTTTAAATCTTATAACTGATTTCTAATTTCCATCAATATCTGATAGAATGCAAGGCATTACCTCTATTTCTCTATATTTGCTAACATTTGCTTTGTGACCTAAAATATGTTCTATTTTTTAAATGTTCTATGTGCTGCCAAGTGAAAAAATGAATTCAGTCATTGATGGATGAAATATTCTATAGATGTCTGTTAGGGCCATATGAACTAATTGTATTTTTTAGTTCTATTGAATCTTAGTTTATATGGATGATCTATCTAATGTTGACAGAGGTGTTTTAAAGTCACCCAGTATTATTTTATTATGGTCTATTTGATTCTTAATATTGAGAAGTGCTTGCCTTATGTACATAAATGCACTATTATTTGGAGCATAAATATTTATAATCACTCTAGTCAGAATGGCAACTATCAAGAATACACATAATAATAAATGTTTCTGAGGATGTGGGGGGGAAAGTATACTCATGCATTGCTGGAAAACTATAAATTAGTCCAACCACTCTGGAAAGTAGTCAAGAGAGTCCTCAAAATCTAGCAATGGAACCACCTTATGACCCAGATATCTCATTCCTCAATATAAATCCAAAAATTTTGAAATCAGCATACTACAGGGATATAGCCACATCAATGTTTACAGCAGCACAATTCACAAAATCCAAACTATGGAATCAACCTAGGTGCCTTTAAACAAATGAATAGATAAAAGTCAATGTGGTAGCTAGATAACATTTTGATAGTTCCTTTGTAAGACCAAAAGATCAAACTATTTTGTCACAGGGAAGCCTCTGAGAAGATCAAGCATGTCACACATGAATAAGCCATCTCAGCAGAAACAAAAAATGGAAGTGAGAGCTGAAAAGGAGTGTCCTGTCCAAAGGAACAGTCCCCATGATATATACAGGAGACTCACATGTTCCTGAGTATTGATACCATCAGCTTTATTCCAGTGTCAATTGAAATAGAGGAAGACAAACAAGGCCAGTGGACTTCCAAAATCTCACTTTCAGAAAGGAAACAGACTTTTGGGACTACTTAGCTGTGAGCATATGCTGTTCTTCATGAATAAGGAAAGATTAGGTAAAAGAGTCACAATCCACAGCATTATTGCTAGACCTGGAAACTTAAAAATTTCCTGGCTAGATTCCCAAATTTCTTGAGACCAAAATGTCTGTATTTGGTATCCTGACAATATTTCTATTATATTTTTGTCACAGATAACTTATTTGCTTTTTTAAATTAGTTCTTTGTAGTTATACATAACAATAGGATTCATTTTGACATAATTTAAAAAGCATGCAATATTATTTGTTCCCCTTTTCCCTACCTTCCTTCCTCCTCCTGTTCCCTTCCCTGTACTATACTGATCTTTGTATTATTACAGCTTTTTTTTAAAGTAATGTCTACGGATATACATTTTCTAGTGTCACAGATCAACGTATACAAAGGATTATTTCCCCAGGATGAATCAGACAGTCAGATTTATATCCAATTCAGATTCTGCAGAAGAAGAAACTTTTCAACTGATGAGATTTAGTTAAAGTATTGACTTTGAATTGGTGCTGTATTGGATAGAGATTTTTAGGGATATTGTAATGGAATGAATGAATTTTGCAAGTAGTACAAATGGAGACCCTTGGGGGATCAGAAAATGGGCTGTGTTAAGCAGAATAATGCCTCCATTCCCAATGAGGCCCATGACATATAAGCATGTTACCTTATGTGCTTTTTAAAAGGTATTCTACATACTTTATTGAATTAAGATATTGAGATGGGGAGATTATGCTGAATGGATTTGATGGGTGCACAGGAGCCATTGTAAGAGATGGATTTGAAGATATAACTGTTAAGTTGAACAAGAGAAACAATCTTTAAGTCAAGGAATCTAGGTCGTATCTAGAATCTGGAAAGTACCAGGAAAGCAACTCTTCTTTGGAGCTTCCAGAAGGAAAATGGCTTACTGACACTTTTATTTTTATCCCAGTAAGACCCATTTCAGACTTGTAACATTTATAACTATATAATAAATATGTGTTATTTTATACCACTATGTTTGGGTCAATTTGTTTTAGCAG
This sequence comes from Aplodontia rufa, assembly GCA_004027875.1. Lineage (NCBI taxonomy): Eukaryota > Metazoa > Chordata > Mammalia > Rodentia > Aplodontiidae > Aplodontia > Aplodontia rufa. The sequence goes on along the minus strand of PVKS010012161.1, from coordinate 12,731 downwards.
CAACAGGAAATTAATGCATGATAGGAGTTGAAAGAAAGGAAATATGAAGAACAGAAAAAAATTGTCCTAATATAGATATTAAGTGTAGAAACAAGTAAGGAAGTTAATAATAACAGCATCACTTCAAGTCAGACAGTGGGAGAGTGATGTCTCCTTTCACACAAATTTGTTAATTAAAATATCTCATTATATTTAAAAGCCCCTCACCATTCACATTATGCATTGAAGTTTTCTACTCTCTACTTTGTCTCAGGTATAACTGCCTCAATTAATTCTGGAGTTATCATACTTATGCTAATATTTCATCTTTGTGAAATATCACTGAACCTGTGGTTCTTTTCATTATAATGTAAGGATTCAGTTCTCTGTTGAAAATGAGGCCCATAACAGCAGGCACATTGCCCTCTAACTCTGCAAAACAAAACAGAATAAAATAAACCTTGAAGTGAAGAAAAATTAGAATTTCCATTCACTTTCCAAAAGCACTGTGTGTTTTCATCACAGAATAGAGCTTTAGAAAGGACAGAAAGAATTTCTCCCTGTGTCTGACCTACAGATTCTAATCAGCCTTATTAAGATTTTGTTTCTCCATTCCAGGAATCATCTTTTCAACATTCGCCAAAATAAATGATTCCATAGACATTTCTTAAGTTGTTGTGGCACATAAATTCAATTAATACCCATTACTGCACCATAAATGAAAAAAATGAGCAATGATTAAGGGATAAAAGTCATAAAAATTGGAAAATAGAAACTTGAACATGCCTTGGTGTTTATGGTCCCCAACCTAGCTTTCCCATCAGTCTCCCCACCAAATATGATTCTGCTTTAATATTTAGCCAGAATTCCAACCATACTTTGCATAGTGGATTCCTACTTAGGAGGTATAATTAATTTTGACCTACACCTTAGTTTATACTTTTCAATAAGACATTCGAATAGTGCTTTGGTATTTCATTTACACATACCCAAAAATAAACATATACTCATGAACTTCAGATGGTTGTTTTATTTACAATAGATATAACTCTGTTAATCCATAAAAGATTTATATTTTATTTGTTCTTTGTTGCTGCATGAGCAATATCAAATTAAGTTAGAATTCTGTTTACTTTTTTATTCCAGAATGCCTTCTGTGATTGATGAAATGCCAGCAAAGACACCTTCACCAACTGTGAATACAGTTAATTGTGTTTAATAGACTAAATGGCAAATATTAGTGCTTTAGCTTATGGGTCCAGTTCAGAAATGCACTATGGATTTTGGAATAACTGCAGGGATACCACCATGAGGCTGGAAAGAATGTAAATCTTATCTCTTTTTGATATTAAGAGCATTGATTTGCATAAGTTAATGAACCTCTCTGAATCTTAATCTTTGCATGTAAGATTTAAATAATAATACCTACCACACATAATTTTTAAGGTAAGCCATATTGTATATATAACATGAATAGCACATGTGTTCAGCAAATGATATTTGTTACTAAGATAATACTCTTCCCCACACTAAGTTATCTAAGTCCTGTTGTAGAACTGCTACACATTTTATTTATTTATTTACTTTTTGTACCAGGGATTAAACCCCAGAGACACATTATGAACCACATCCCTGATCTCCCGTCGTCGTCGTCTTCTTCTTCTTCTTCTTCTTCTTCTTCTTCTTCTTCTTCTTCTTCTTCTTCTTCTTCTTCGGCTGGCTTTGAATTTACAATCCTCCTACCTCAGCCTCCCTAGCCACTGGGAGTACAGGCATGCACCACTGTGCAAAGCTATTTAAAATTGAAAAACAACCAAATCAGTTAAGATAGATTCTTATTTGGTGCCAATGGCCCAAAATTTATATTATCACTCAAGAAACTTCTCACTTGACTAAAGCAATACAGTTCCTTTTTCCACCCAAGACTGTTAGGAAAAACAATGTCATTTTTTACACAAAATATTTTGCACGATTTATCTAAGAGTTTTGATCAGCATCTTGACTCTTGAACTGAATTACGATCATAGAAATTGTCGATAAACACCAAAGGTTAGATAAAACTTAAAATTTATGGTAGCTGATTAACTTTTCACTATATATGTAAAATAAGACTTTGCAAGTAAAGGTCTCCCACTTAAGAAATCAGTCCTTCATTTAAATCAACAGTTCATGAATGAGAGATTTTCAGGGACAAACCGAGAAGAAGTAATTTTTACCTCTTTTTCTTTTGTAACAAATGGTGACTACATGTGGTCATAGTTTCATTTTCACATGCTTCTTGTAGCCATAAATGTAAAAATTAAACCTACTAATGCTCTATTTTATATTCTTATTTCTATTCACCACTGTTACTCAATAGTTCAAAATAGGAAAGTAGCTATACTAATTCTGAACAGAAACTAATTCAATATTAAGCAAACTTTACTCTGGAAATGTTTCCTACAATTATTTTCATTGACTGTTTCTAAGTTCCCATAGTATACCATGCATGAATGTTGTGAAGCTCTCATTTAAATTCCCAAGAGGGTTTTAATTAGGACTTGAACAATGCTGAATGCACCTATTTATTTTCAATTCTTAATGAAGCAAACTCACTTCAAGAACATATACAGCTGGGTTCTGTCCCCTTTTCCCACTCTAGAGGAAGTCTGCTCTTTTCCATATGCTTTGCTTCTATTATTTTCTTAAAATAAAATAAGTCTGAAAAAATGAATATATACTGCTTATATAAACTTCAGTGATTTCTCAAATACCTTTCCACTGATTTTTATATAGTCAATATTTTCCATCTTATGTTCATTGCATTTCATTTTTTATTCCTTTATACTATAGGAAAGGCAGATAAATATTTTGGGCAGAAAGTCTCTGGTGCATATGTATGTGGATGTTCATTTTTCAATGTAAGAATAAAATCATCTAAGTTTGCAATTTAAATGTCTGTGTTATATTTTATTAAAGGCCCAAACGCCCTATAATAGATTGCCTGTAAAAACTTCATGACCAAATAGGAAAGACAGGAAACACTAGGGTTAAGTAATCTTTTCAAATAATTATAGTAACTTTACTCTCACTCGTTTCATTAAATGAATTTGCCAATGTTGTACCTGTCTCATCTTCTCTGACTCTTTCAGTTCATTCAATCCCAGCATCCTCAAATGTCCATCATTTTCTCTATGTACTCCATTCCTCTGCACATGAAGATTTCTTCATATTTGTGTTGTGTGCTGCAGGATCACTTTGAAGACAGTAACTTCACCACTGAAACATAAATTGCAGAAGACTGGGTAAGATGATTATGGAATCATTTAAAACTAAGCATTAAGGAAGATGTAGCAAAGAGGTAAATGAAAGGGTGAAAGGCAAACACAGATGTGCTTTAAAATCATTTGGGTCTGATTGAAAAATTTGGAAATTGGATTCACAAAAAAATCAATTCCTTCATATTCCTCATAGGAAAGTTTATTTTAGAATACACACACATTAGATTTCAAGGCAACACCACTTCAGGCAGAGAGGAAAAAATGATAGTGAATCTGAAAGCAAAAGCTTAATATAAGCACCTAGATGACTACCAAGTATTTAAATAGCTAAATAATAGGTAAAATAATATTTTTAGATATGATAAGAGCTAACAGAGAGTTGGTGATACCAGTAGAGCTAATGCTATGTGCATATATAAACCATTGCTGATGAGGAAGTATATGATAGGATTGACTATTGCTTTCTAAAAAAATACTAGAAATAATGACTTGATGCACCAAAGTATGTCTGTTATTTGTTTTCTTATAAGTGTGGATTCCCTAATTTATGGACTTGCTCAGTTAATTACTCATTTACCTGAGAGTTAGGCATAGTAAGGTGTACGTATAGTACCAGATACTTGGGAGACTGAGGCAGGAGGATACTGTGAGCCTAGGAGTTTGAGTCCAGAGTGGGCAACATACCAAGATTCCATTTAAACTAAAAACAAAACAAAATCATAAACTGAGATTATGAAAAAAATGGTGTGATTTATCAACATCAGTTTCCTTATAATTATATTGAAAAAAGTGCTTTGTAAATTGAAACTGTATGATTTAGTGCTTAGAACAGTACCCTGTATGTAGAATCCAAAACTAAATAAATATTTGAATGATAAATAAATCCATAATTCATAAGGAAATTACACACAGATAATATCAATAAAGGAAATAAAAATCTCATTATCTTTGAAAATTGTTTAATCCAGATGAATTTCAGATATATTTTTAAAGTTAATAATTTTAGGTAGATTAATGGTTTTTAAGGAAGGGCAAATAGTACCTGGTTTAAAGGGCTTTGAAGGGCTTAAACAAATAAGAAAAAATAGATACCATGTCTGATTCAGGGAAAGACCTAGGGAAGATACTCATTAAACGATAACTTTCTTATATACTCTCCACCCTTTGTAGTGTACCCCTTTAGTTAGAAGGTCCACATATACCGCAATATGCTAAATAAACATACATCATTTTTTTCAAATAATTTTAAAGCAAACTCTTAAAATATTGAATCTTTTCACTTACTGCTGTACATTGTTGCTGGAATGTTAAAGGTTTTTGACAACCCTTACTTGGGATTTGCTTTTTCACCTAAGTTGTTATAAATGGCATGTCAAATTGTTTTATATTCTAGATCCATAATTCCAAGAGCAAAAAATAATTTAGCTCTTAGTCAGAGAAATTTGATATGCTCTTCTGGGTTTGGTGACAAGCATAAATAATGCCTTCATACATTTAAGGATTTCCACGTGAAGTAGACCAACTACGTGCAATAAAATAGGGCGGAGTGTATTATTTTCTTTAAATCACTTCACACAGGTAGATACTGAAGTTCAGATTACATGAACCTAGAAAACATGATCCCTGGAACTCCTCAACTATATTCTCCATGTACTACTTTTTGCAAAATTCAATATAGCATTTTTAATTTTTTTTAATTGCTATCATAAGCAATGTATTTTATTGCTTCCTTTTTAATTTATATATGACAGTAGAATCCATTTTTATATAATCATAAAAGAATGGAATATAACTTGTTCTAATTTGATTTCTAGTACCTCCCCATCCCTCCCTCTCCCCCACTCACTGTTCCCATCTCTCTATCTACTGATCTTTCTGACATTTTTTCATATATTGTTTTTAAATTAATGTGCACTTCTCTGTGGTATATTTATACACATGCATAGGAATGTTATGTCAAATTCATTCCACTGTCTTTCCTTATCCCATTCATCTTCCCTTCCCTTCATTCCCTTTGTCTACTCTACTAACCCTACTTCTATTCTTCCCCACCCCTTTATTTTGGATTAACTTCCACATATCAGAGAAAATATTCACCTTTGGTTTTTGGGCGCTGGGTAATTTCACCTAGCATGATAGTGTCCAGATCCATCAATTTGCCAGAAAATGGTCATAAACTCATTCTTATTTATGGCTAATATTCCATTATGTATATATACAACATTTTCTTTATCCATTCATCAGTTGAAGAGTACCTAGGTTGGCTCCATCCCTTAGTTATTGTGAATATATTGGTTTCTTCCTCCTAACCTTACTGCAGCATTTGATGAGGTAACCTTCTCAGTTTAAAGTAGCAATTCCAAAAGTGGGGTTTGTACACCCCTATCAGTCCCAAGATCCCCCTCTAAGAATCCGAAAAATCAAAAATGCTTCCACACTAACACCAAGATATTACCATTCCTTCTTGTTTTGTTGATGTTTATAATGATTGTGTGAAAGCTATAGTTGGGCAAATTGTTGGTACTTTATCATGAATCAAGGCAGAGACCATGAATTTACTACATAAATCTTCACTCCAAAATGTTCATGGTTAATACAAAATAAATCCCCTTTCACTAATTGGTATCCTTGATAAAGTAGTAAAAACTATTCATTTGATAAAACTCTAAGCAATGAGTACATGTATTTTTAATATTCTGATGCCACAAAATGAGAAGTATTCAGGAAGCAATCCAATTGGTTATTAAGGGAAAGCATTTCTACAAGTAAACTGTAAGCTTCTGAATTAGCTGCTTTGTTCCTGGAACACAATTTTTGCTTGGAAGAACAGAGTAGATAAACCATAGTTATTCACACTAGGGTATTTGGCAGGCATTTTGTTGAAAATAAATACGGTGAACCTACTCTTTCAATGAAAACAACTGACTGTGTGTGTTGCCAATGATAAAATTTGAGCTTTTGAAGGAAAACTAGAATATTGGAAAACAAGTCTGCAACTATGAACTTGACAAATTTCCAATACTTAACGCATGTTTTTATGAAATCAGCAGTGATATTGATTAGTGCATTTTTGATATTATGTAAAGAAATGTCAATATTTGGAAAATCTACAAACTAAATGAGCAATTTTCCAACTAACCAGTGAGAGAGAATAGAGAATCACATAAAAGTCATTTAAAGTTAAAATATGCTAAACAATGTTAGCTAGAGTATAAAAATTTAACTGATATAGTTTAGATTCTACATTATAAATAATCTTTAAGAAAGTACTCCTGGGCAAAATATTGTTTAATATCAAAAATTAATATTCACAATTACTAATAAGAACTTTGAAAACACTCCCTTCTTTTCCTACTAAATGTATATGAGTGGTAATATTTTCTTCATTTATCCTAACCCAAACAGCATATTGCAACCATTTATGCAAAAGCAGGTATCAGAATCTAGCTATCCTCTACTGATCTATACATTGAAGAAATTTGTACAAAATAATATAATTCATCCCACCAAAATCTTCTTGAAAATATTCATTTCTACCACAGTATGTTATGTTGTGAGCATCACTAAATGTATTATTGTTTTAGTTAAATGAATTAATAAATTTTAATTCTAAATTTTATTTATAATATAGAAAATATCAATAGCTATGATCTACATGAACATATATGGTTTGGATTTCTCAAAAGTTTAGAAATATAAAGAAATCCTAAGACCAAATTGAGAAAATGTTGCATGCTCTAAAAATTTAATCTTTATGATTATATGACATTACCTTCATGGATTTTTTCTGCTTCTCTAGTAGTCCCTTATCAGTCTCCCACTCAGCCATTTCTCTTTATTTGCTCTTTCCTTCAATGGTAGGGATCCTCAGAATTTTTTTCATTAGCTCAGTTTGTTGTATTCTGTATTTTCATCCCTACTAGGTGCTTGGAATCTGTATCCCAAATCTACATCACCAGACCTGAACCCACTATCTCAGGTTCTTCACCTGAATCAAAATGTTTACTAAATATTTCCATTTGGATGTCCCACAAATGTACTAAACTCCACAAGTCTAGAAATAAACTTATCATGTCCTCAGTACAGAACCCCTAAGCCTGTGGTCTGCCTTGCTACAAATGGTGTTGTTATCCACTAATTCGTTTAAGAAATTGATGGGCTGAAGGAATGGTATCCTAGATCTAGCCCCCCTGCCACACACACATACATCCAGTCACTATCTCCTGTACATGCTACCTCCAGAATAGTTCATTATTTTTATCTTCTCCACTGTCACAACATTGATTAAACTTGCTATTATTTCTTATTTGAATTATTGTAACAATTTCTTAGCAGATTTGCTGTCTGTAGCAATAATCTATTAAAACCTATTCTCTTTAACACAGCTAAAGCGTTATCTCAGTTTTTTCTCTGATTAAAAATTTCCCCATATGCTTCAGGATAAAATTAAGTCTTTGAATATCAGACCTTCATGATCTGGGCCATCTCAAATTCAATACCTTCATCTGTCACCACTGCTCAAAATAAAGGACTAGAATTTCAATGACTAGCTCTCAGACAATTGATTCCACATCTCATCCCCAGGCAACATCAAAGAATACTTGAGTTGAAAGTATCTTTAGAGATAAAGTAACCATATAATTTATCATCCAAACCAGGACACTTTTGAGAGTAAAAAGGATGCTATTAATAATTGCATTGGGATAACAGGTGTAAACCAGGACTGTCCTAGGCAAAGGAGCCTGCAGATAAACTGGTCCATAAGAGAACTTGAGTCATTAAAGTGAAAGTGGTCCTGCTGGGTTCAACAGACTGCTCTAGAATCAGCCTTCTTATCTCCTTGTACTTTGCTTTTCTTCCACATTATACTGGTTTTCTAACAACACTCTTAAAAATCAAAGAGCCTATAGACTTTTATAGCAAGATGCTTCTCATTTTTATAAAATTATAATAAATATATGTGATAACTTCATTCGCAGCCTAAAGTATCTCTACTAAGGGACATGCTCATGTGTAAGGATTAAAAATATCAATATATGCATGCAAAAGTAGATTCCATTTCAATAGAAAAATAGGGTATGGTTTGGTGATGGTATAAGAAGGCTGGGATCCCAAATCCCCAAATCTTGGACTACATAATTTCATAGCCACTGACATTCTGGCTGAGACACCAAGGGGTGTGTGTGTGTGTGTGTGTGTGTGTGTGTATGTGTGTTAGAGAGAGAGAGAGAGGAAATTCCCATAAGATTCTCATCTCATATGAACTAGACTGAGTTATATACACACCTAGACTTATTTTTCTTAACCCTTCACTGACAGTCTACCATGCAGGAAGGTATACAGGATTTCTCTTTGCCATCTTTTCCCTGAAGCTACCCAGATCATGCATAAATTCTAAAGGCTAAGTTATCTTCAATTTGAACTTTGTTCCAAATTCACTTTATTACAGCAAGTGCATGAGATGAGGTGACCCAAAACAGCAATAGGAAGCTTACCCCTCTCTTACCCCATCAGCATCTCACTTCCATCATCCATTAAGTTCTACTCTTACTTCCCTGTCTCTCCTCAAACAGGGAATATGAAATGAGACTGAAATGGAGCTCTGCAGTGAGACAAAATAAAGTTGGGATAATTGTGCTAAGAATGCAGGCACTGAGCAATGGTGTACAGACAATACCTATAATCCTGTAGTGTTGTAATTGGTCACCTTTTTCAATTTGTTGACCACACAGAAGAGTTGACAATACATTTCACATAGTCTCTAATTTCATACAGCTAATGGCATGCAACTAAGCTACATGGACTGTAAAACAAAGGCAAAAAAATACATGATATGAAATAAGAAGAAAAGGAAATGCTACAAAAGCAGACAGTTTCACAAAAGGCTGCTTTTAAAAAGCTATATGGAGCCACCTAGTGACAGAATTTCATGCTAATGGAATTATATTTGAACATAAACAGAAAACAAGTTCACAGACTGAAAGATATCATAAATGGCTAGGTCAGGAAAAGGGAATGGTTTTGTGTGTATATAAGATCTCAATTGTGAAGGAGACATGATTCATCTGTCAAGGTTTTCATTTTTAAATTATTTTTATTTTACTTTTATTCTTAGCAGAAAAGCTTAAATGTGCCTTCTGAAACAGCTCAAAAATTTTCCATTTTCATAGCTCTTCAAAAAGTGTATGAGTTAGAGATAATTGGATTCCACTTTTAAATTCTTACATTTCACCCAACTGAATTAGGCACAAAAAGTCAATTTCTTTAAATTGGAAAATATCTGTTAATGTTTCCAAACAAAATAAAACAGGTTTTTTCCCCCTATAAACTCATAAGTCTTTTATCAATGAGATACATTTTCACAAAGCTACATTTCTAAGGAAGCTAACATGGCAGAAAATTGTCAATCCAATTAAAACCCTTTGTATCTCCAAATAGAACAAAAATAACAATTGTATATACTTACTTAAAGGGATTTACACAGACACACATCTAATTAGAAAATTCAGAAATGCTATGATAAGACAAATCCTGAGTCAGGATCACATCAGCTTTTATTAAACCCTCAAATCTCTTCTACCATTTGAAAATTGATTTATTATGAATCAATCCTGAAGTCTTTCAAAATGATGGATATTTGATAATAGGGATGAATACCAAAGACTGATAGTCTGTAACACTAACATATAATTATATAACTAAATTTTCAATTGATTATGTAAACCCTGAGAAATTCTAAATATTGTTTCTGAAATTAGAGTGACAGTGAAAGCCAAGTGAGGATAGTTTATTTTAGTTTTGCTTATTTTGGGTTGACCAAAGATAAACTTGAAAATACATTTTGTTTCAATGATTTTCATTGAAAAACTTGATTTAAAATATTGGATTGTTGTGCCCCTTACTAATAGAGTCTCCATTGGCAAGAGAAAGGGCAGTGAGAGAAAGAGCAGATACAGAATCTCCTGATACAAGATAACATACACAAAGTATACATTGATTTCTGATTAATGAGATTTTATTGTATTGTACTGAATATAAGATATCAGTACACTGTAAATATCTAATTCTTGTTTCTGAGCAGTTCTAGTACACTCACCCACTGGTACACTGCAATAAGGCAAAGATCAATAAAGCAGAAACCTTGGACAACATTTTGAGAGTACGAATAAAAAATAAATAGAATAAGATAACACAGATGGTTATCTTTTTTTTTATTCGTTCAACATAGACTTACATTTAGGAGGGAATTTTTGCCACAGAATTGTGAACACATGCATAATGACAGAGCAAGCCAAGGCTGATGCCAGGCAATAGTCTCCCTTCTTTGGATTTCCCCAATCCTGTGTTTCCCCCTACTTTACCCCCATATTAGTTGGGCTTCTAATGGAAGTCGAAGGTTCCCCACTGTGTTGATAATCCCCCTACTGCCTTGATGACCCTACTATTCCCTCCCCATTCTCCCCAACCCCTCTCCCCTCTCTTCATCCCCCTCCGTCATAGGTAAGGTTCCACTTACGGGCTATAGTAACAAAAACAGTGTGATATTGGTATTATAACAGAAATGAAGACCAAAGGAACAGAATAAAAGATACTGAGACAAACCCTCAAATCTTTAACCATCTGATATTTGATAAAGGGGGCAAAAGTATAGTGTGGAAAGATAGCCTGTTCAATAAATGGTGCTGGACAAACTGGAAAGCCATATGAGGCAAGTGAAATTGAATCCTTACCTCTCATCCTGTACAAGAATCAAATCAAAATGGTTCAAAGATCTGGAAATTAAACCAGCAACTCTACAGTTGCTTGAAGAAAAAAACAGAATCAACACTACGCGACATAGGTGTCAGCACCACCTTCCTTAACAAGACTTCCATAGTGCAAGAATTAAAACCAAGAATAAATGAATAGGATGCCAGTAAACTAAAAAGCTTCTGAATAGCTAAAGAATTAATCAAGAGTGTCAAGAGAAAAACTACAGAATGGGAGAAATCTTTGCCTGCTACATTTCAGACAGAGCACTAATATCCAGAATATAAAAAGAATTTAAAAAACTGAACACCAAAACCACAAATAATCCAATCAACAAATGGGCTATGGAGCTAAATAGAAATTTCTCAATGGAGGAAGTCAAAAAAGTCCACAAATATATGAGAAAATGCTCTACATTAATAGCAATCAGAGAAATGCAAATCAAAACTTCCCTGAGATTCCACCTCACTCCTGTCAGAGTGGCAAAAATGAAGAATACGAACAATGACAGATTCTGGAGGGGCTGTGGGAAGAGAGGAACACTGACAAATTGCTGGTGGGACTGCAAACTTGTCCAGACACTCTGGAAAGCAAAAAATTAGGGCTGGAATCACTTTATGGCCCACCTACCCTACTCCTGGGTATTTTCCCAAAAGAGCTAGAATTGGCATATTACAGAGATACAGGTTCATCAATGTTTTTAGCAGTTCAATTTACTATAGCTAAACAATGGAACCAACCTAGATGTACCTCACTGGTTGAGTGGATTCAAGAACTGTGGTAAATATATACAACAGAATTCTACTCTGCTATGAGAGAGAATGATATCATAGCATTTGCAGCTAAATGGATGGAGATGGAAAAAATTATGCTGAATGAAATATCCCAAACTCAAGAGACTCAAGGGCCGAATTTTTTCTCTCATATGTGGAAGGTAGAATACAATCAGAAACAGACTGAAAGTTGGCTAATCCAATAATAACCTCAACATGGGTGAATTTTTACACAAGTAGGGGGAACTTTGCCTATGAAGCTGGGGCATGACAGGAGGGTGCCAAGGAGTGGGGGAGGGAATAGGAGTGATGTCAAGGCAGCTGGAGAGAGGGAGTAGGGGGGTTATCAAACCAGTGGGGAACCTTCAACTTCCATGAGAAGCCCAACTAACACAGGGGTAAAGTAGGGGGAAACATGGGATCTGGCAGGGGGGGAACCCAAAGGAGGGAGACCGTGGAATATCATCAGCCTCTGCTTGCTCTGCCATTATGCCTGTGTTCATGATTGTACGACAACAGTTCCCACCTAAATGTAAAACTATCTTAAACAAATAAAAAATAAGCAATAAAAATATATTCTTGTAAGATAAGGATATAGCTCAGTGGCAGAGCAATTGTTGTCCATTCCCTAGGCCCTGGATTCAGTTCCCCCTACGACAAACATAATAATAATAATAATAATAATAATAAATAATAATAATAACAACAATAATAAATAATAATTCTTTATTGTGTATCTGTATTGTATTTTCTTTTTTTATTATTTGTTCAACATAGTCTTACATATTGGAGGGAATCATTGCCACACATTCATGAACACATGGATATTGACAGAGCAAGCCAAGGCTGATGCCAGTTCATGATCTTCCCAATTTGAGTTCTCCCCAATCTCATCTTTCCCCTATTTTACCCCCATGTTAGCTGGGTTTCTCATGGAAGTTGAAGATTCCCCTCTGGGTTGATAACCCCC